>QNUK01001794.1:20000-28333 GCA_013621035.1 Clarias magur
ACGTTACAGAATGACTTACAGTAAATAATAGATGGTAACGAAACTCACTGCACTGCACCTTCATTATACCTCGTCATTTTACAGCACAGAAATATGCCAATAGTATACTATTATAATCCCTTAAACATTAGCTACAGCTGCTATGAGAGCCGTGATCACACGGTACTGGATTCTTTCCATTAAATTTAACGACCTGCACTGAAACGTTTATATAATATCCATATATTATCCGTTATCTCTGCCTCTTATCCTGTGTCGAGTCTCAGGGGGTTTAGAGCCTATAACCCCCGTCCCCCCGCGACACACACACACATACACACACATACGAAGAAGAAGAAAAAAAGACGTGCATTCCCAACCATGGAGGTGCGAAGCAACAGTGCTGATCACACTTGTTAGCATCAAGTTTGTAAACATTAAACTAAAGATCTTAAATGCACTCAGCATCGACTGTATCTCCACATTGACAGACGTACAGCTAACAGCAGCTGGAGTTATCATCTGAGCTATCATCATCATCTACACCACACCACTGTAGATGCTTTATTTCTCTTTTCCAGTGGTGGACGAATTGACACCTCATTCAGTTCAGTGAACTGACGCAATGTTGTAAAGACAAACGGACCAAAACGATGTGAGAGACTGATAAAGTCATACAGGAAACCAGTACTTCAAGGTATTTTTAACGGTGGATCTACAAGCTTTCGAATCATGGGGTACTTCAAATTCAAATCAAATTCAAATTTTATTCGTCACATACACAGTCGTACACAGGATGATATGAAGTGAAATGCTTATATGACTGCTGTTGACCTACAATATTACAACAAAAAAGAAATAAGAGATTTAAAATAAACACTTATTTACATAATATACAGCAATAAGAATAAGAATAAAAATGAAATAAAATATTAGAATAAGATAAATATAAAGAAGTTAAAGAATATCTAATAAAAATAGTGGATATATATATATAGTAAATGAAATATAATGGAAATGTGATATGTAGTGCAGTCCAGAATGTAGTGAAAGTTCAAGATAAGTGTGCAAATGTTCCATGTGTGGATTGTGTCCTGGTAAAGTAAAAAGTAAAAGTTAAAAAGTTTACAGTCCTGAGGTGTGCAAAATGTGCATGAGTGTAATTGTTAGGTCCTATATGGTGTTGTGAATGAGAGCTCGTATAGCCTGCGCGAAGAAGCTCCTCCTCAGTCTCTCTGTGTTGGCCTTCAGGGAGCGGAAGCGCTTTCCTGACCGCAACAGAGAGAACAGTCCGTCGCTGGGATGACTGAGGTCTTTCACTATCTTCCTGGCCTTGGTCCAGCACCGCTTGTTGTAGATCGTCTGAAGGTCAGGGAGCTTGGTACAGATGATACGTTCAGCTGATCGCACCACCCTCTGTAGGGCTCTCCTGCATGGTGCTGTTCCCGAACCAGGTTGAGATGTTTCCCGTCAGGATGCTCTCTATGGTGCAGGAGTAGAAGTTTCTGAGCACCTTAGAGGGCAGTCTAAAGTCTCTCAGGCGCCTGAGGTGGTAGAGATGCTGCCGAGCCTTTTTTCACCACAGTGTTGATGTGACAGGACCATGACAGGTCCTGCGTGATGTGAACACCGAGGTATCGGAAGCAGTCCACTCTCTCCACTGGGCTCTCGTTGATGGTGGGTGTCTTGTAGTTCCTCTCCTGCTTAGTACTGAAGTCCACTATCAACTCCTTTGTCTTGCTGACGTTCAGGAAGAGATTGTTCCTCAAGCACCAGTTCTCCAGATTTCCAATCTCCTCCAGGTAGGCCGTCTCATCGTTGTCAGAGATCAGACCCACCACGACGGTGTCGTCAGCAAACTTAATGATGGTGGTGGAGTTCGTAGTGGCTACGCAGTCATAGGTGTACAGAGAGTACAGCAGGGGGCTCAGAACACAACCCTGGGGGGCTCCAGTGCTGAGAGTGAGAGAGGCTGAGACATAGCCGTCCATCCTTACAGCCTGTGGTCTGCAGGTTAAGAAGTTGGAGATTCACTGACACAGAGATGAGCTGAGTCCCAGGTGCTCCAGCTTGGTTGTAGGTGTGGAGGGAATTAAATGCTGAGCTGTAGTCGACAAAGAGCATTTTAACATAATTCCCCCTTCTAGTGTCCAGGTGAGTGAGTGATGTGTGGAGTAGATGAGAGATGGTATCATCCGTAGAGCGGTTCGGGCAGTATGCAAATTGCAGTGGGTCCAGTGTGTCTGGTAGTGAGGAGATGATGAAGTCTCTGACCAGCCGTTCAAAGCACTTCATCACCACTGATGTGAGGGCTACAGGTCGATAGTCATTGAGGGAAGCAGGATGGGGTTTCTTTGGAACAGGAACAATGATGGACTCTTTGAAGCATGTAGGGATCACCGACTGAGACAAAGAGAGGTTGAATATCTCTGTGAACACAGGTGCAAGCTGCTCTGCGCAGGCTCTGAGGACTCGACCTGAGATGCCATCTGGTCCTGCTGCTTTCATGGTGGTCATTCTCTTGAAGGCTCTCCTCACGTCATGCTCGGAGATGATGAACGCATTTCCGGTGCTGGCCGTGACTTCCTGTCTGCAGCCGTTAGTGCTGCCAGCATTAGCATCGCTAGCGTCTTTAGCTGCAGCCTCGAAGCAAGCATAGAAGGTGTTCAGCTCGTCTGCCAGAGTCATATCCGCATTCGTCATACCGGATGTTGAAGCTTTATAGTCCGTTATTGTCCTTAGTCCCTGCCACAGGCTCCTAGAGTCACTCTGTTGGAGTTGTGACTCTAGTTTCCTTCCATAGCGCTGCTTCGCCTCTTTCACTGCCTTTCGGACGTTATATGACGCAGCCTTGTACAGGTCCATGTCCCCCGACGCAAGTCCCGCGTTGTAGGCAACGGTGCGAGATCTCAGAGCATCGCAGATTGTTTTATCCACCCACGGATTCTGATTGGGAAACATACTTAATATTGTCCGCATGTTTTTCCCCCCTTCTTTTTGTTAAATAAATAATGGCACAGTTAAAAAGTGGTATGTTATTTGTCTGAGGTTGTGTTGACCTAATACTAAGAATTGCTTGAATGATCAGATGATTTTTATTACGTCCTCAGAGAGGGGTTTGGGGCCCATCCAAGGACGGACACATTTCCTTCCAGCTTATTTGCCATTCCTAAACCCCACAGAGGGATTCTTTTTGTCCTGGAGAGGTAAAGGCGGAAGGTTTACAATCAGCGTCCACATGATCAGAAATCCCTCCTGGAAGAAATGAAGGCTATATGCCAAGGAATACCTGTGGAAGACTGCCAGGGATGGGTTAGGCATTGATCCATTTCTTTCAGGAGTATGACAGGAGTGAATGTAAGGTAATGTGTGACAGCAATCTTTTATTTTGGCCAAATCCAGAGGCCCGTGTTGACTAGCAGTGATGTAGTCTGTACAGTATGTTTTGTTTGTTTGTTTTGATAATACAGTAATGGAAATCCTGTTTCATTTCATGTTTTAATTTGTGCTGACATTTTGGACGTGCAGAACATCTGCATATGCAAAAATACAGTATGTCAAAAAAGGGATACTGCCAGCACATGCTCTTTTTTCTAACATCGGAAGAATTCGCCCATTTCTCTCCAATCAGGCCACTCGGGCGCTTGTTCATTCCTGTGTTACTCAGCTCTCACCCCGCACTGCACTACGTTCCCTCTGATCCTTCAGCACTGCTCAAATAGTGAGTAATCAATCTCAATCCTCACTTGAACAGATGTCATGAAAACAAAACCCCATTTTTGCTTAAGATCAGTCTCAGGATTCACTGAGACTGGCCTCTATTTTAGACAAACTCCACCCCCTGAGGATAGCATGGGAAGTTATGTGTAACTGTAGTGACTCTCAGTAAAGAGACTTCCAGAGTGAAGTGTGAAGTGTGTGAGTGTGGCGTTCATCCAGCTGGAGATGTTTCTCTCTGAAATGATGTTCAGGGCTGAAGAGGATGAGTCAGAGCTCACTGTAGATGCCGTGGATTGAGTTGAATATGAATGTGTGCTGAATGAATGGCAGGCCACTCGATGCCTGTTAGGGTTTATTTGATTTGATTTGAGCTCATCAGCGCTTACCGTTTTAGTCACATTTGAAGACGAGTCCAAGGGGACGACGAGAGCGCTAATGAGTTTTGGGAATTCTCTCACAGATGAAACAGCTCTATTTGGTTTGTGTTCATATTTAATGATCATTTAAGGAATCACAGCAGCTCCTGTTAACGGATAGACACACTGTAATTAACTGCCGTCTCATCCAAAGTGTATTCAGACTTTACACACACACACACACACACACACACACACACACACACACACACACACACACACACACACACACACACACACACTGGGTCCCCAGGATAGAGTCTGGATCCAGCACCTTACTAAAGATCAGCAGCAGAACACAGTCACAGGATCTTATAACTAAGATTAAATAAAGCTATAGTTGAAATACATGTATTTACATGAACCCATGTTCTTGGTGACTTTAGAATGTTGCTAAAATATTGACAAAATTTATCCTTAAAATGTCTACAATGGATCAGCAATCTGTTGTAAACAGTGTAAGCAAGATCATTATTAATGAATAGAATATCTAATCGAGGACAAATGACACATCTGATCATCATGTATTTAATCCAGTTTATTTATTTATTTCTATTAGATTTGTCAAACGAAGTTAGTTCCTGGTGCCATTTATAAAATTGTAGCTATAAACACTCGTCAAACTTTCTATTTGATGTATTTCTTTTCTATGATTCAGAACACACTTATAATGTGATGAATAAAGTGATGTGTGTTAGAGACATGAGACACACACGCTGTGTATGGGAAGCAGCTGCAGTCACTTTGTCTGGTCCTGTCTTCTCTGTCCTGTTATATAGTAAGGACACAACGTTACACAGTGTGTTCCTGTACTATGATAGCGAGCTGTCGTCATTTACAGAAGTGAAGATGAAACTGGTAAAGGACGAGGCTGATGGTGCCGTAAACTGAAGTTTTTGTTTTGTTTATAATGTTTCCTTTCAACAGCTACACCCGCTGCTGTGTGAAAACACTATGGGAACATCCCTTTGTACAACCGGTTGTAAAGCATGTGTCTATCAAACACGCCAAACCTTGGCTTATATAACCTCGTATCAGGAAGCTTTAGCGTCCACTTTTCAAGCGCGCTCCGGCACTTCTTTTGAAGTGGGAGAAGAGACTCCCTCTCTTGCTTCGGCAGATATGGATATTGCCACCTCAGAGTGCTCCTCTATTGATGAGCGAGCGTATGAGGAATTACTAGAGGTAGTAACACGGGCGGTCGAACGTTTATTGAATGTAGATTGAAGAGACGCTTGCGGGCTATCTCTCTCCTGGGACATCATCCTCCCTGAAAAAGCCCACACTCCCAGACTAACATCTTCGTTGGTGTGCAACGCTTTTCAAACAGTGGGTCAGTCTGATGCTGCCCTGCACACCATGGCGTTTTGTAGGCTTACCAGGCTGACCTGCTGAAGGACTTGAGCACTGACAAGGCTATCGACGAGAGTGCGTTTTTAGAGCTATGCTGAGCTAAAGATCTGTCTTTCTGTGCAACCAAGCAGACGGTCTGTGCTATCGGCCACTCTATTGCTGCCATGGTGTCCACGGAGAGACATCTGTGGCTTAACCTGACGGGCATCAAGGATAAGGATTGAACTTTCCTCCTTGATGCCCCTATCTCCGGCCTGTTTAGTGATGCTGTTAATACTGTCGCCACTAGGTTTTGGGAGGCGAAACTATAAGAACCAGAGGTTTCTTCTGTAAAAATTCCAATAAGGAATAAAGACTTCTTCCTGGCACCCTCAGGAGGCTGTTGTTCAATCAGGCATAGTATCAAAACGTGCCTCTTTCAGAGAGGCTGGAAGCGAGGAACCTACTGCCAGGTATGTCTCTTTAGGTACCAAGCACTTTAGAAAGAGGCTACAGGATTAATTTTGCACATCGTCCCCCGCGTTTCAATGACGTGGTCTCCACTTCCATGAAACCGGAACGAGCACATTTGCTGACTCGTCAATTACAGACTTTACTGGAAAAATGGGCCATAGAACATGTTCCCCTGCCAGACAGAGACTCAGGCTATTAAAGTCAGTAGTTCCTGGTTTCCAAGAGAGACGGGGGGTTGCGTCCAAAAAATTATTGATTGAACCAGATGATTGGTTTGTGACAATCGACCAGAAGGACGGATATTTTCATATAGAAAATATATGAGGATAAGAGGTTCCTGAGGTTTGCAGGGGACAATATTTCATCCCCGGCCCGAGCTCTGGAACCTTCACGTCTGGTTTCTGAGGGGGACCAATTAAGAGATGCTAGTCTTCCAGCATCTTCACTAGAAGAACTTATGTCCTCAAATGGAGTGTATTTGAAAGTTGGTGTATGGCAAAACATGCAGACCCAGTCCACTGCCAGATTGTTTCAGTGCAGGAGTTTCTGCAAGAAAAGTTGTCCTCTGGCTTATGCCCTAGTACTCTCAGAATGTACGTAGCTGCTATTTCCGCTTGTCATGTTTTGACTGATGGGGTTTCTGTGGGAAAGCACCCTTTAGTTGCCCGCTTTATTTGAGGAGCTAAACGGTTGAGGCCACCCACTAGAGCAACGGTCCCTTCTTGGGACTTAACGATTGTGCTTGAAGGTTTGGTTGATACCCCTTTTGAACCACTAGAGTCAACGCCTTCCAGGCTTCTGACCCTTAAGATGGTTCTTCTCATGGCCATTACTTCTCTGAAGAGAATTGGGTATTTGCAGGCTTTGTCAGTCTCCCCATCCTGCCTAGACTTTGCCCCTGGGCTAGTCAAAGCTATTCTGCATCCTCACCGGAACTATCTTCCAAAAGTTCCATTCTCGACCATGCACCCAGTTGTTTTCGAAGCTTTCTGTCCTCCATCTACAGGAGCAGGAAAGACTTCACTTACTGTGTCCAGTACATGCTCTTTAGATTTACGTCCACGGCACTAGCCAGTGGCATAAATCAGAGCAGCATTTTATTTGCTATGAGGGCCACAACCGGGGGGCGGCCACCACTAGACAAACGCTGTCACATTGTGTCAGAAATTCTATTGCCCTAGCCTATGAGGCACGTGATCACACTTTGCCTCTAGGAATTAGGGCTCATTTGACCAGGGGGATTGCCTCATCAATTGCTCTGGCAAGAGGTGTCCCCTTGCAGCAATGTGTGATATGGCAGGTTGGTCCTCTCCACACACATTTATCAGATTTTATAGTCTGCATATCCATGCTACTCCAGGCTCGCGGGTCCTCCAGTCAGCATTCCAGAGTTATATCTGAGACCTCTTTGGTGATTGTGCAAACACACTACACAACCCTGGGGGTCCAGACACTTGCGGTGCGGCGGTGTTGGTATTCTCGTTCCCATAGCGTTTTCACGGAGCATCGAGTATAGCTTTTGAAAGGGAACGTCTTTGCTGTAACCTTGTCCAATGCCACACTACGGGCGTGACTGGACGTCCTTTCAGACAAAAATTGACCTGAGGATGTTTCCGGTTCAGTCCTGTTTATAACCTGCAGGTGCACCTCATCAGATGACGTCACCTGACTGGGGTTATATAAGCCAAAGTTTGGCGTGATTGATACATACATGCTTCACAATCGGTTGAACAAAGGGACGTTCCCATAGTGTTTTCACACTGCATCTCGTTCCCGCTTTTCGGGAAACAGGCTTACAGCAAAGTAACCCGAGACATTTCTCATGACCTTCAACAATATTTGTTATTAAAAAGGTTTCATGTTCAACTCCACTTTTCTCCTTAATCAAATTTGCTGCCATTGAGTCAAAAAAACAATCAAAGCAATTAACGTATTATTTTACTAAATTGCACAAAAACACAACATCAGGCTGATGCCGGGTGGAGTTATAGCGTTTTGAAAAATCACACAAAATTGACACTAATATAACCAAAACACTTATGAGATAATATTTCGACATTTGTGCTTTTTAACACCCCTGTGACTCAATGAAAACATACACAAAATATTCTCCATTATTCTCAATTTTCAATGCTTCATGAAAAAAAAAAAAAAAAGATAAATTCTCCAAACTGCAAACATGGAGGTATCTTCATAAACACTACAAAAGTAGGTTCCTGAAAATGTAGTATGCTGGCAACAGAGGAACCTTCATCTACTGAAAAGATTAATGTAACAAATGGCCACAAAAACACAGATCCATCACTGGGGACTTGAAACAAGGGGCCCGGGGTCCTTGGGATCAGAAGAACATATTAATATCTAATAATGGAGGCTGGAGCCACAAAGCCTTTGTGTTTTGTGATCTGTTTC
>QNUK01001795.1:0-28315 GCA_013621035.1 Clarias magur
TTATGACAAACATACAAAATGAGTTCATATTCAGGTTGCCTTCTCAAAATGTAAATAAGAATAATAAAAAAGTTGTTTTTCAGCATGTATGCTATAATGCAGGAATGTGTTGGAAAATGTCATTCCTTTGAGATCCATGCCGCTCGTGCGGAGATAATGCGTTTCCCGTGTTCTTAGCGCTCTACGAGCTCAGGAAAGCGGTTTTCTCACTCATCTAACGCACAGTTATTTACAACATACAAAAAGAGTTGATATTAAATTTTTATGTTCAGAATGTGAAAAAGAAAAAGGAAAAAGTTGGTTTTCAGCATGTATGCTATAATGCAGGAATGTATTGGAAAATGTCATTCCTTTGGGTTTCATGCTGCTCGTGCGGAGATAAAGCGTTTCCCGTGTTCTTAGCGCTCAACGACCTCAGGAAAGCGGTTTTCCCACACAACTAATGCACAATTATGACAAACATACAAAATGAGTTCATATTCAGGTTGCCTTCTCAAAATGTGAAGAAGAGTAATAAAAAAGTTGTTTTTCAGCACGTATGCTATAATATGGGAATGTGTTGGAAAATATCTTTCCTTTGAGATTCATGCCGCTCGTGCGGAGATAATGCGTTTCCCGTGTTCTTAGCGCTCTACGAACTCAGGAAAGCGGTTTTCTCGCTCATCTAACGCACAGTTATGTACAACATACAAAACGAGTTGATATTAAATTTTTATGTTCAGAATGTGAAAAGAATAAGGAAAAAGTTGTTTTTCAGCATGTATGCTATAATGCAGGAATGTGTTGGAAAATGTCATTCCTTTGGGCTTCATGCTGCTCGTGCGGAGATAACGCGTTTCCCGTGTTCTTAGCGCTCTACGAGCTCAGGAAAGCGGTTTTCTCACTCATCTAACGCACAGTTATGTACAACATACAAAACGAGTTGATATAAAATTTTTATGTTCAGAATGTGAAAAAGAATAAGGAAAAAGTTGTTTTTCAGCATGTATGCTATAATGCAGGAATGTATTAGAAAATGTCATTCCTTTGGGTTTCATGCTGCTCGTGCGGAGATAAAGCGTTTCCCGTGTTCTTAGCGCTCAACGACCTCAGGAAAGCGGTTTTCCCACACAACTAATGCACAATTATGACAAACATACAAAATGAGTTCATATTCAGGTTGCCTTCTCAAAATGTGAAGAAGAGTAATAAAAAAGTTGTTTTTCAGCACGTATGCTATAATACAGCAATGTGTTGGAAAATATAATTCCTTTGAGATTCATGCCGCTCGTGCGGAGATAATGCGTTTCCCGTGTTCTTAGCGCTCTACGAACTCAGGAAAGCGGTTTTCTCACTCATCTAACGCACAGTTATGTACAACATACAAAACGAGTTGATATTAAATTTTTATGTTCAGAATGTGAAAAAGAATAAGAAAAAAAGTTGTTTTTCAGCTTGTATGGTATAATGCAGTAATGTGTTGGAAAATATCATTCCTTTGAGATAAATCTCATAAATGCTGCTCGTGCGGAGATAAAGCGTTTCCCGTGTTCTTAGCGCTCTACGACCTCAGGAAAGTGGTTTTCTCACACATCTAATAAACTGTTATGACAAACATACAAAATGAGTTCATATTCAGGTTGCATTCTCAAAATGAAAATAAGAATAAGAAAAAAGTTGTTTTTGAGCATGTATGGTATTATGCATGAATGTGTTGGATAATAAAGATTCAAATTTTATGGTACAGTAATCCATTAAAGAAAAATGCGTTAAAGAATGTCCTTTGTTTAAATATTCTTTTTCCCTTTGTTGAAAATTTGAGGGTATGTCAAAACAAATTTTAGACATACATAAATTTTGTTTTGACATACCCTCAAATTTTCAACAAAGTGAAAAAGAATATTTAAACAAAGGACATTCTTTAACGCATCGATGAACGCAGGTGAGTTCTTCGTTATTCAGCTTAGAATCCAAAAGATTTTTTAACACTTGTAATTCGTTAAGTAAAATAAAGAAATAAATAAACAAAATATTTTTTGTCACACTATTGATAAATTATTATTATAAATTATTATACATCATCAAGACTGCTGATGAAACGACAGTGGAGGGTCTCATCAGCAAGCACAACGAGTCAGCATACGGAGAGGAAAGGGCAGAGGCCAATCTGTCTCTGAATGTCTTATAATATGACATATGACATAATTGAGTCGTATTCTAATAATTTCGGATGATTTTCCTAATGAAGTAATCTGTTCTGAAAGACATTTTACTACAGTTTTTATGTGCATTATTCGTATGGTTGTTTTTGCCATGCAATTGTCTTTGCAAGAAAATCCACTGTCCATTATTTCTGGAGTTAACATTATCCCCACTGATGCGACCCTTCAGTCACCTGTCTCTTTAGTCTACTAAATTGAAAGTATTTCTTCGAGTGTGAACTATGCTATCCAGAAGAAAAAGGAATTCTTGAAACATCTTACATGATCAAGTCCTAGCAACTCAAACACATTGATGACATTTTTATGATAAATGGTGATAACAAATGTGGTGATTTACTGTACCATAAAATTTGTTTTGACATACCCTCAAATTTTCAACAAAGTGAAAAAGAACATTTAAACAAAGGACATTCTTTAACGCATCGATTATCGCAGATGAGTTCTTCGTTGTTCAGCTTAGAATCAAAAAGATTTTTTAACACTTGTAATTCGTTAAGTAAAATAAAGTTCAGCAAAATATTTTTTGTCACACTATTTATAAATTATTATTGCACATGCGTCTGTTTACAGAAGCATCTTTAAACCACCTTGGTCAGGTAATCAAAAATAAGTTTGCATTACATGACGTTTTCTTCAGGTTGGTAATAAATCATTACAAGAAATCTAATTTTTTACTTCAACTGAAAGCTGATTTACACACTCATGTATCGACACGGAGTTCAAATTCAATAAAATTGACTAAAATTCAATTTTATTTGTATAGCGCTTTTAACAATTGACATTGTCGCAAAGCAGCTTTACACAATCAAAATAATTATATAAGTTTGTTTGAGAAGTGAACATGTATGAATCAAAATGATAAGACTGTCCCTGATGAGCAAGCCGAGAACGATGGCTACAGTGGCAAGGAAAAACTCCCTGAGATGGTAATAGGAAGAAACCTTAAGAGGGACCAGAATCAGCAGGGAACCTATCCTCATTTGGGTACAGTTAAAAAGGAATGTTAAAATGAATGAAAAAAGTAGCTTTTTTTTCAGATATGATAGAATGCATTAAAAAGCATTTCAAAAAGAAACTAGTGTATTCAATGAAGAGTATGAAATGTGAATAACGTAATATGAAGTCTATAAAAACATATAGATTATGAATAAGAAAATATTCAAATAAAGAATATAAAAGATGAAAAAAGAATAAAAAAAACATATGCTGTATAAACATGGAAAACATAAACATCTACATACAATATAGATAATATTGATATGTGTATAGATTATAGTTTGATATGTTTTGACTGCTCAAATGAAACAATTGATGTCCTAAGTGATTCCTTCATTTCCTTTCATTTCTGAAAGTCATGCTTTTCTTCACCAGGAATGCATCACCCACAAGTCCTGTGCAAGTTCTTAACCACATTCAAGGTTTATCATTAAACATGATAAAGAATATTCTGAAAGAATGAGTTATTTCCAGTAAGCGTAACATGCCGGCGTCGGAAAGGTATCATTGGGTACTACTGACTGGATAGTTTTTTAATTAAGCACATTACTTGTGCTGCCTCATCCTATAACCCGGAGATGCGGGATCAAAATGGGGAAAAAGGTATTATGCAACTAGGTCCCTAAAAACACTGAGGCCTTCTTGAAACCCATCCTGGGGCAATTCCTGTCTGATGGTTGCTATATCTATCGATATCATCTGAAAGTAAGCGCACATCAGAGTGGACGACCCGCTGAATTTTAACATATTGCTACGCAGAGGAAAAGAAAATTACAAGGACGTCTTCAGTAATTGGTGAGCAGAGACAAAAGCCTAGTGCTCTCTGAATCATTAACTGGAAACTCTGGTCTGTTGATAGAGAAAAGAAACCTGTAACTAGCCCTATCGCATCTAGTCAGAAAGGATAAATGTTATATATTTACCATGCTAGTCTGTAGTAAGTATTCTGGAACGGCCTGGCTCAGCTTATCGCTGCTGTCTTCTGAAAGATTTGTTAGAGCCAGGCTTGTAGCACAGGAAGCACACGGAGAAGCTCGAAAATCTATCTTGTACAGGTAAGTGAGCATTCCATAGTAGTTCGCAATACGTTCATGGAAATGTGTGGGTTACTCGTGCCTTCTTGATGCGCAGATAGAGTCATAGGATTTGAGCCCGAAAAGGTCGACTTATAGGAGGTTTTCTCACGGAGGTAGTGCCAAAAACTGCCCTTATGCCCACAAAGATCCTAGGATTACATGATCAATCTACTCACTGCAGCCAATTTGTCTACCATCTACCCATGTTACAAGAGCAAGACCCTAAGGCACAGAGCCTCACCCAGAACAGTGGGTCTTACGATGGGTAACCCTCAACTTCTTCCAGGACTTCCTTGAGTGTCCTGTCTCAGTGACCATCCTGTTACACTCACTCCCATCATCATGACCCTACTGCCCCCCTCACTGGATTCACTGCAGTTTGGTCCCAACCGTTCTGTAGATGATGCCATCTCCAGTACATTCCATCTGGCCCTCTCACACTTGGACAATAAGGACACCTACCTTTGAATGCTGTGCAGTTCAGGATTCAATTCTATCATCCGCCCTCACCTGATCGGGAAGCTGACGCTGTTTGGCCTGATCACCTGCTGACTCACGACTGTGTAGCGACAAGACACAGATTGAAATACATCATCAAGATTGCTGATGAAGCGACCGTGGAGGGTCTCATCAGCAAGCACAACGAGTCAGCATACAGAGAGGAAGGGCAGAGGCCAACCTGTCTCTGAATGTCTACAAGACAAATGAGATTGTCGACTTCAGGAGCACACGGAGGCCCACTCTCACCACTCCTTTGCTCCTTTGTGATCGTCAACAGTACCAAATTCCAGCATGTCCATCTGGAGGAGAACAACACTAAACACCAACTCCTTACACAAGAAAGCCCAACAGTATCTTTTCTTTCTGGGAAGGCGCAGCTACTATCACTGATCCTGGTCACCTTCTATAGCATGCTGAGCAGCTGCATCACCGTATGGTTTGGGAATTGTGGCATCACCAGCCCCTACTGTGGATAGAGAGGACAGCAAAGAAGAAAATCAAGATCACTCATCTACACCATCAAGACATCTACACTGGCTGATCAGACACACCCATCAGACACACTCTTCACAAACTGTTCTCACAACAAAAGGGTCTGGACTGATAAACACACACACTGATCAACAACCACTTGTACATACCGACTGAAATTGCTCTTCTTGCGCAATATTTGTTATTTGCACAAAGAGACTCACCCAGGGCTCCTATCTTTGCTGCTATCTACAAGGAAAGTTTACTGGTTCTCATTCCAGTACCTCAACTCTACTACATAGTGTCATGATTGTTGTCATGCTCTTGTTTGCACATTTGCATGTGCACTTTATGTAGTCAGCGTCAATTTAAAATAAAAAAAAGGAAAATAATTAGAATCAACGATGAGCATGCCCAAGCACCTGTTCCATCATGGCTTGGTCGTTCCTCACAACGTGTGCGTCTTTTCAGCACGCTAAGGCCTCTTAAACAAATATGACGTATGTTTAAGGCATTATAATGGCTGGTTGTGTCTTTCTGGTGCACAGTTGTGCGAGTGCTAGCTGTCACTATGGGTAGTCCGTATGCATGGTCACTCGTGTGTTCCTGGCCGACACATACTATACCCCTCTCTGGTTGTATACCAAAGACCCCTCTGAAGATGAAAGGCAAGAAGTTGGCACTCCGGCCTTTTAAATGAACAAAAAGAAAAATATTTACAAGCAGCAATGACCACGCCCAATCATCTGCGCCATTGCCACTTTGGCGATCTCACAAAGTGTGTCTTTTTAGCACTCTAAGGCCTCTTATTAAACAAATATGACATATATGTGTAAGGCATCATAATGGCTGGACAGGTCTTTTTGGTGCACAACTGCTAACTGTCACTCAACATGAGCCTGGTTTGGAGGCGACTGTAATGGTGCAGGGACTCGATCAGGTCATTCTTTGTGTAGAATGAGTAGGATGAGCAGTGTGTGTCTACTATTCCCCGCTCTGGTTGTATACCACGGACCTCTCTGAAAATGGAAGGCAAGAAGTTAGTATGGTTGCTCCTGATGTGTGTGTGTGTGTGTGTGTGTGTGTGTGTGTGTGTGTGTGTGTGTGTGTGTGTGCGTGTGTGTGTGTGTGCATGCGTGCGTGTGTGTGTGTGTGTCTGTGTGTGTGTGTGTGTGTGTGCGTGTGTGTGTTTGTTTGTTCAGTGTGTGTGTGTGAATGGTATGAGTGACTGAATTTGTATTCTGAGTTGTATGTTTATTTTGGATGTGTGTGAGTGTGTAGTGAGCATTTTGTTTATATGTGTGTAGTATGCATGTATAATGTTGTGTGAGTGCGAGTGTGTCTGTAGTATGTGTGAGTGTAGGATGTGTAGTGTTTGTGTCTGTTTTAAGTGTATAGTCTGTGTGCAAATAGTGTGAAAAGGGTGTGGTATATCTGTCCATGTACATGTATTTGTGTATTCTCAAAGTGTGTGTATTACTGGAACTGCCCAGACCGAGAGATTGTAGGCGCTCAGCTAGAACCACCCGCCAAAGTTTGAAGCCACGAATGTACATCGGGCCACTCAAGATACAATGAAGATTTAATTTCATCCTTTTAAGGGAAAAAGAAGAACAATCTTTAAAACATGGGCAACTTTTTATTACTATAAGAACTCTTAATCAAATAGGACATAAGTGGAAGGCATCGTCATGGCTAGACGTGTCTTTCTATGTTGCAACATTGCTAGCTGTCACTTAATGTGTGCCTGGTTTCGTGGTGACTGTAGTGGTGCAGATGCTTGAGTAGATCTTTGTTTGTTTAGGATCAGTTCAATGTTTGATGTGTGTGTGACGTGTGTGTGTGTCTGTGTGTGTGTGTGTGTGTGTGTGTGTGTGTGTGTGTGTGTGTGTGTGTGTGTGTGTGTTCATGTGTCATAGTATGTGTACCTTATATCAACATAAAAAGGTTGTTTGTTTGTGTGTGTGTGTGTGTGTGTTCAGCATATACGAGTATTCGTTGAAGTACCCAGAACAGTGGCTCTAGGAGTTTGCCATGAATGACTCAATGAAGTTTAAAGCCAAAAAAGTACATCGGTACATCACGCCAATGAAGATTTAATTTTGGTTGCGTACTTCTGCTCACTCTCCGTTTGATGAAGATGAACATCTCCTCAAGCTCGCTCAAGCCAATCTTGTGCTCCTGGACCATTGTCAGCAGCATCACGATGAATAGTCCTCATGCATAGTCAGTTGAGGAACAATCGTGTGTCCATGACCGTCATATACTATACCCCGCTCTGGTTGTATACCAAGCACCTCTCTGAAAATGAAAGGCAAGATGTTCGCACTCCGGCCTTTAAAAAAAGAAAAAAACAGTTACAAGAAACAATGAGCAGCCCCAAGCACCTGGGCGCCATTACCACTTGCGCCCACTCACAATGTGTGATTTTGTAGCAGTCTTAGACCTCTTAAGCAATAATGACATTTGTTTAACACGTGTGTGTGTGTCTGGTGTGAGTGTGTGCGTGTGTGTGCTTGTGTGTGTGTGTGTGTGTGTGTGTGTGTGTGTGTGTGCCGCTCGTGCGGAGATAATGCGTTTCCCGTGTTCTTAGCGCTCTACGAGCTCAGGAAAGCGGTTTTCTCACTCATCTAACGCACAGTTATGTACAACATACAAAACGAGTTGATATTAAATTTTAATGTTCAGAATGTGAAAAAGAATAAGGAAAAAGTTGTTTTTCAGCATGTATGCTATAATGCAGGAATGTGTTGGAAAATGTCATTCCTTTGGGCTTCATGCTGCTCGTGCGGAGATAAAGCGTTTCCCGTGTTCTTAGCGCTCAACGACCTTAGGAAAGCGGTTTTCTCACACAACTAATGAACAGTTATGACAAACATACAAAATGAGTTCATATTCAGGTTGCCTTCTCAAAATGTGAATAAGAATAATAAAAAAGTTGTTTTTCAGCATGTATGCTATAATGCATGAATGTGTTGGAAAATATCATTCCTTTGAGATCCATGCCGCTCATGCGGAGATAATGCGTTTCCCGTGTTCTTAGCGCTCTACGAGCTCAGGAAAGCGGTTTTCTCACTCATCTAACGCACAGTTATGTACAACATACAAAACGAGTTGATATTACATTTTTATGTTCAGAATGTGAAAAAGAATAAGGAAAAAGTTGTTTTTCAGCATGTATGCTATAATGCAGGAATGTGTTGGAAAATGTCATTCCTTTGGGCTTCATGCTGCTCGTGCGGAGATAAAGCGTTTCCCGTGTTCTTAGCGCTCTACGAGCTCAGGAAAGCGGTTTTCTCACTCATCTAACGCACAGTTATGTACAACATACAAAACGAGTTGATATTAGGTTTTTATGTTCAGAATGTGAAAAAGAATAAGGAAAAAGTTGTTTTTCAGCATGTATGCTATAATGCAGGAATGTGTTGGAAAATATCATTCCTTTGGATCCATGCCGCTCATGCGGAGATAATGCGTTTCCCGTGTTCTTAGCGCTCTACGAGCTCAGGAAAGCGGTTTTCTCACTCATCTAACGCACAGTTATGTACAACATACAAAACGAGTTGATATTAAATTTTTATGTTCAGAATGTGAAAAAGAATAAGGAAAAAGTTGTTTTTCAGCATGTATGCTATAATGCAGGAATGTGTTGGAAAATGTCATTCCTTTGGGCTTCATGCTGCTCGTGCGGAGATAAAGCGTTTCCCGTGTTCTTAGCGCTCTACGAGCTCAGGAAAGCGGTTTTCTCACTCATCTAACGCACAGTTATGTACAACATACAAAACGAGTTGATATTAAATTTTTATGTTCAGAATGTGAAAAAGAATAAGGAAAAAGTTGTTTTTCAGCATGTATGCTATAATGCAGGAATGTGTTGGAAAATGTCATTCCTTTGGGCTTCATGCTGCTCGTGCGGAGATAATGCGTTTCCCGTGTTCTTAGCGCTCTACGAGCTCAGGAAAGCGGTTTTCTCACTCATCTAACGCACAGTTATTTACAACATACAAAAAGAGTTGATATTAAATTTTTATGTTCAGAATGTGAAAAAGAAAAAGGAAAAAGTTGTTTTTCAGCATGTATGCTATAATGCAGGAATGTATTGGAAAATGTCATTCCTTTGGGTTTCATGCTGCTCGTGCGGAGATAAAGCGTTTCCGTGTTCTTAGCGCTCAACGACCTCAGGAAAGCGGTTTTCCCACACAACTAATGCACAATTATGACAAACATACAAAATGAGTTCATATTCAGGTTGCCTTCTCAAAATGTGAAGAAGAGTAATAAAAAAGTTGTTTTTCAGCACGTATGCTATAATATGGGAATGTGTTGGAAAATATCATTCCTTTGAGATTCATGCCGCTCGTGCGGAGATAATGCGTTTCCCGTGTTCTTAGCGCTCTACGAACTCAGGAAAGCGGTTTTCTCGCTCATCTAACGCACAGTTATGTACAACATACAAAACGAGTTGATATTAAATTTTTATGTTCAGAATGTGAAAAAGAATAAGGAAAAAGTTGTTTTTCAGCATGTATGCTATAATGCAGGAATGTGTTGGAAAATGTCATTCCTTTGGGCTTCATGCTGCTCGTGCGGAGATAAAGCGTTTCCCGTGTTCTTAGCGCTCTACGAGCTCAGGAAAGCGGTTTTCTCACTCATCTAACGCACAGTTATGTACAACATACAAAACGAGTTGATATTAAATTTTTTATGTTCAGAATGTGAAAAAGAATAAGGAAAAAGTTGTTTTTCAGCATGTATGCTATAATGCAGGAATGTATTAGAAAATGTCATTCCTTTGGGTTTCATGCTGCTCGTGCGGAGATAAAGCGTTTCCCGTGTTCTTAGCGCTCAACGACCTCAGGAAAGCGGTTTTCCCACACAACTAATGCACAATTATGACAAACATACAAAATGAGTTCATATTCAGGTTGCCTTCTCAAAATGTGAAGAAGAGTAATAAAAAAGTTGTTTTTCAGCACGTATGCTATAATACAGGAATGTGTTGGAAAATATCATTCCTTTGAGATTCATGCCGCTCGTGCGGAGATAATGCGTTTCCCGTGTTCTTAGCGCTCTACGAACTCAGGAAAGCGGTTTTCTCACTCATCTAACGCACAGTTATGTACAACATACAAAACGAGTTGATATTAAAATTTTATGTTCAGAATGTGAAAAAGAATAAGAAAAAAAGTTGTTTTTCAGCTTGTATGGTATAATGCAGTAATGTGTTGGAAAATATCATTCCTTTGAGATAAATCTCATAAATGCTGCTCGTGCGGAGATAAAGCGTTTCCCGTGTTCTTAGCGCTCTACGACCTCAGGAAAGTGGTTTTCTCACACATCTAATAAACTGTTATGACAAACATACAAAATGAGTTCATATTCAGGTTGCATTCTCAAAATGAAAATAAGAATAAGAAAAAAGTTGTTTTTGAGCATGTATGGTATTATGCATGAATGTGTTGGATAATATCATTCCTTTGAGATTCATACTTATTTTAAACAAAATACAAAATGAGTTCATATTCAGGTTGCATGCTCTAAATGAGAAAAAAGAATGAGAAAAAAAGTTGTTTTAAAGCATGTGTGCTATAATGCATGAATGTGTAGGAAAATGTCATTATTTGAAATATATGCTCAAAATTTGAATAAGAATAAGAAAAAAGTTGTTTATCACCATGTATGCTAAATAAATGATGAATGGTGATAACAAATGGGGGTATGTCAAAACAAATTTTATGGTACAGTAATCCATTAAAGAATGCGTTAAAGAATGTCCTTTGTTTAAATATTCTTTTTCCCTTTGTTGAAAATTTGAGGGTATGTCAAAACAAATTTTAGACATACATAAATTTTGTTTTGACATACCCTCAAATTTTCAACAAAGTGAAAAAGAATATTTAAACAAAGGACATTCTTTAACGCATCGATGAACGCAGGTGAGTTCTTCGTTATTCAGCTTAGAATCCAAAAGATTTTTTAACACTTGTAATTCGTTAAGTAAAATAAAGAAATAAATAAACAAAATATTTTTTGTCACACTATTGATAAATTATTATTATAAATTATTATACATCATCAAGACTGCTGATGAAACGACAGTGGAGGGTCTCATCAGCAAGCACAACGAGTCAGCATACGGAGAGGAAAGGGCAGAGGCCAATCTGTCTCTGAATGTCTTATAATATGACATATGACATAATTGAGTCGTATTCTAATAATTTCGGATGATTTTCCTAATGAAGTAATCTGTTCTGAAAGACATTTTACTACAGTTTTTATGTGCATTATTCGTATGGTTGTTTTTGCCATGCAATTGTCTTTGCAAGAAAATCCACTGTCCATTATTTCTGGAGTTAACATTATCCCCACTGATGCGACCCTTCAGTCACCTGTCTCTTTAGTCTACTAAATTGAAAGTATTTCTTCGAGTGTGAACTATGCTATCCAGAAGAAAAAGGAATTCTTGAAACATCTTACATGATCAAGTCCTAGCAACTCAAACACATTGATGACATTTTTATGATAAATGGTGATAACAAATGTGGTGATTTACTGTACCATAAAATTTGTTTTGACATACCCTCAAATTTTCAACAAAGTGAAAAAGAACATTTAAACAAAGGACATTCTTTAACGCATCGATTATCGCAGATGAGTTCTTCGTTGTTCAGCTTAGAATCAAAAAGATTTTTTAACACTTGTAATTCGTTAAGTAAAATAAAGTTCAGCAAAATATTTTTTGTCACACTATTTATAAATTATTATTGCACATGCGTCTGTTTACAGAAGCATCTTTAAACCACCTTGGTCAGGTAATCAAAAATAAGTTTGCATTACATGACGTTTTCTTCAGGTTGGTAATAAATCATTACAAGAAATCTAATTTTTTACTTCAACTGAAAGCTGATTTACACACTCATGTATCGACACGGAGTTCAAATTCAATAAAATTGACTAAAATTCAATTTTATTTGTATAGCGCTTTTAACAATTGACATTGTCGCAAAGCAGCTTTACACAATCAAAATAATTATATAAGTTTGTTTGAGAAGTGAACATGTATGAATCAAAATGATAAGACTGTCCCTGATGAGCAAGCCGAGAACGATGGCTACAGTGGCAAGGAAAAACTCCCTGAGATGGTAATAGGAAGAAACCTTAAGAGGGACCAGAATCAGCAGGGAACCTATCCTCATTTGGGTACAGTTAAAAAGGAATGTTAAAATGAATGAAAAAAGTAGCTTTTTTTCAGATATGATAGAATGCATTAAAAAGCATTTCAAAAAGAAACTAGTGTATTCAATGAAGAGTATGAAATGTGAATAACGTAATATGAAGTCTATAAAAACATATAGATTATGAATAAGAAAATATTCAAATAAAGAATATAAAAGATGAAAAAAGAATAAAAAAAACATATGCTGTATAAACATGGAAAACATAAACATCTACATACAATATAGATAATATTGATATGTGTATAGATTATAGTTTGATATGTTTTGACTGCTCAAATGAAACAATTGATGTCCTAAGTGATTCCTTCATTTCCTTTCATTTCTGAAAGTCATGCTTTTCTTCACCAGGAATGCATCACCCACAAGTCCTGTGCAAGTTCTTAACCACATTCAAGGTTTATCATTAAACATGATAAAGAATATTCTGAAAGAATGAGTTATTTCCAGTAAGCGTAACATGCCGGCGTCGGAAAGGTATCATTGGGTACTACTGACTGGATAGTTTTTTAATTAAGCACATTACTTGTGCTGCCTCATCCTATAACCCGGAGATGCGGGATCAAAATGGGGAAAAAGGTATTATGCAACTAGGTCCCTAAAAACACTGAGGCCTTCTTGAAACCCATCCTGGGGCAATTCCTGTCTGATGGTTGCTATATCTATCGATATCATCTGAAAGTAAGCGCACATCAGAGTGGACGACCCGCTGAATTTTAACATATTGCTACGCAGAGGAAAAGAAAATTACAAGGACGTCTTCAGTAATTGGTGAGCAGAGACAAAAGCCTAGTGCTCTCTGAATCATTAACTGGAAACTCTGGTCTGTTGATAGAGAAAAGAAACCTGTAACTAGCCCTATCGCATCTAGTCAGAAAGGATAAATGTTATATATTTACCATGCTAGTCTGTAGTAAGTATTCTGGAACGGCCTGGCTCAGCTTATCGCTGCTGTCTTCTGAAAGATTTGTTAGAGCCAGGCTTGTAGCACAGGAAGCACACGGAGAAGCTCGAAAATCTATCTTGTACAGGTAAGTGAGCATTCCATAGTAGTTCGCAATACGTTCATGGAAATGTGTGGGTTACTCGTGCCTTCTTGATGCGCAGATAGAGTCATAGGATTTGAGCCCGAAAAGGTCGACTTATAGGAGGTTTTCTCACGGAGGTAGTGCCAAAAACTGCCCTTATGCCCACAAAGATCCTAGGATTACATGATCAATCTACTCACTGCAGCCAATTTGTCTACCATCTACCCATGTTACAAGAGCAAGACCCTAAGGCACAGAGCCTCACCCAGAACAGTGGGTCTTACGATGGGTAACCCTCAACTTCTTCCAGGACTTCCTTGAGTGTCCTGTCTCAGTGACCATCCTGTTACACTCACTCCCATCATCATGACCCTACTGCCCCCCTCACTGGATTCACTGCAGTTTGGTCCCAACCGTTCTGTAGATGATGCCATCTCCAGTACATTCCATCTGGCCCTCTCACACTTGGACAATAAGGACACCTACCTTTGAATGCTGTGCAGTTCAGGATTCAATTCTATCATCCGCCCTCACCTGATCGGGAAGCTGACGCTGTTTGGCCTGATCACCTGCTGACTCACGACTGTGTAGCGACAAGACACAGATTGAAATACATCATCAAGATTGCTGATGAAGCGACCGTGGAGGGTCTCATCAGCAAGCACAACGAGTCAGCATACAGAGAGGAAGGGCAGAGGCCAACCTGTCTCTGAATGTCTACAAGACAAATGAGATTGTCGACTTCAGGAGCACACGGAGGCCCACTCTCACCACTCCTTTGCTCCTTTGTGATCGTCAACAGTACCAAATTCCAGCATGTCCATCTGGAGGAGAACAACACTAAACACCAACTCCTTACACAAGAAAGCCCAACAGTATCTTTTCTTTCTGGGAAGGCGCAGCTACTATCACTGATCCTGGTCACCTTCTATAGCATGCTGAGCAGCTGCATCACCGTATGGTTTGGGAATTGTGGCATCACCAGCCCCTACTGTGGATAGAGAGGACAGCAAAGAAGAAAATCAAGATCACTCATCTACACCATCAAGACATCTACACTGGCTGATCAGACACACCCATCAGACACACTCTTCACAAACTGTTCTCACAACAAAAGGGTCTGGACTGATAAACACACACACTGATCAACAACCACTTGTACATACCGACTGAAATTGCTCTTCTTGCGCAATATTTGTTATTTGCACAAAGAGACTCACCCAGGGCTCCTATCTTTGCTGCTATCTACAAGGAAAGTTTACTGGTTCTCATTCCAGTACCTCAACTCTACTACATAGTGTCATGATTGTTGTCATGCTCTTGTTTGCACATTTGCATGTGCACTTTATGTAGTCAGCGTCAATTTAAAATAAAAAAAAGGAAAATAATTAGAATCAACGATGAGCATGCCCAAGCACCTGTTCCATCATGGCTTGGTCGTTCCTCACAACGTGTGCGTCTTTTCAGCACGCTAAGGCCTCTTAAACAAATATGACGTATGTTTAAGGCATTATAATGGCTGGTTGTGTCTTTCTGGTGCACAGTTGTGCGAGTGCTAGCTGTCACTATGGGTAGTCCGTATGCATGGTCACTCGTGTGTTCCTGGCCGACACATACTATACCCCTCTCTGGTTGTATACCAAAGACCCCTCTGAAGATGAAAGGCAAGAAGTTGGCACTCCGGCCTTTTAAATGAACAAAAAGAAAAATATTTACAAGCAGCAATGACCACGCCCAATCATCTGCGCCATTGCCACTTTGGCGATCTCACAAAGTGTGTCTTTTTAGCACTCTAAGGCCTCTTATTAAACAAATATGACATATATGTGTAAGGCATCATAATGGCTGGACAGGTCTTTTTGGTGCACAACTGCTAACTGTCACTCAACATGAGCCTGGTTTGGAGGCGACTGTAATGGTGCAGGGACTCGATCAGGTCATTCTTTGTGTAGAATGAGTAGGATGAGCAGTGTGTGTCTACTATTCCCCGCTCTGGTTGTATACCACGGACCTCTCTGAAAATGGAAGGCAAGAAGTTAGTATGGTTGCTCCTGATGTGTGTGTGTGTGTGTGTGTGTGTGTGTGTGTGTGTGTGTGTGTGTGTGTGTGTGTGTGTGTGTGTGTGTGCGTGTGTGTGTGTGTGCATGCGTGCGTGTGTGTGTGTGTGTCTGTGTGTGTGTGTGTGTGTGCGTGTGTGTGTTTGTTTGTTCAGTGTGTGTGTGTGAATGGTATGAGTGACTGAATTTGTATTCTGAGTTGTATGTTTATTTTGGATGTGTGTGAGTGTGTAGTGAGCATTTTGTTTATATGTGTGTAGTATGCATGTATAATGTTGTGTGAGTGCGAGTGTGTCTGTAGTATGTGTGAGTGTAGGATGTGTAGTGTTTGTGTCTGTTTTAAGTGTATAGTCTGTGTGCAAATAGTGTGAAAAGGGTGTGGTATATCTGTCCATGTACATGTATTTGTGTATTCTCAAAGTGTGTGTATTACTGGAACTGCCCAGACCGAGAGATTGTAGGCGCTCAGCTAGAACCACCCGCCAAAGTTTGAAGCCACGAAAGTACATCGGGCCACTCAAGATACAATGAAGATTTAATTTCATCCTTTTAAGGGAAAAAGAAGAACAATCTTTAAAACATGGGCAACTTTTTATTACTATAAGAACTCTTAATCAAATAGGACATAAGTGGAAGGCATCGTCATGGCTAGACGTGTCTTTCTATGTTGCAACATTGCTAGCTGTCACTTAATGTGTGCCTGGTTTCGTGGTGACTGTAGTGGTGCAGATGCTTGAGTAGATCTTTGTTTGTTTAGGATCAGTTCAATGTTTGATGTGTGTGTGACGTGTGTGTGTGTCTGTGTGTGTGTGTGTGTGTGTGTGTGTGTGTGTGTGTGTGTGTGTGTGTGTTCATGTGTCATAGTATGTGTACCTTATATCAACATAAAAAGGTTGTTTGTTTGTGTGTGTGTGTGTGTGTGTGTTCAGCATATACGAGTATTCGTTGAAGTACCCAGAACAGTGGCTCTAGGAGTTTGCCATGAATGACTCAATGAAGTTTAAAGCCAAAAAAGTACATCGGTACATCACGCCAATGAAGATTTAATTTTGGTTGCGTACTTCTGCTCACTCTCCGTTTGATGAAGATGAACATCTCCTCAAGCTCGCTCAAGCCAATCTTGTGCTCCTGGACCATTGTCAGCAGCATCACGATGAATAGTCCTCATGCATAGTCAGTTGAGGAACAATCGTGTGTCCATGACCGTCATATACTATACCCCGCTCTGGTTGTATACCAAGCACCTCTCTGAAAATGAAAGGCAAGATGTTCGCACTCCGGCCTTTAAAAAAAGAAAAAAACAGTTACAAGAAACAATGAGCAGCCCCAAGCACCTGGGCGCCATTACCACTTGCGCCCACTCACAATGTGTGATTTTGTAGCAGTCTTAGACCTCTTAAGCAATAATGACATTTGTTTAACACGTGTGTGTGTGTCTGGTGTGAGTGTGTGCGTGTGTGTGCTTGTGTGTGTGTGTGTGTGTGTGTGTGTGTGTGTGTGTGTGTGTGTGTGTGTGTGTGTGTGTGTGTGTGTGTGTGTGTGTGTGTGTGTGTGTGTCTTTAGTATGAGTACTGTACATGAAGAACAAGAAGGTTTCTTGGGAGAGTGTGTGTGTGTGTTTGTTTAGTATGTGTACCTTATGTGAAACATAAAAAGGTTGTTTAGTCATGTGCGTGTGTTTGTGTGTGTGTGTGTGTGTGTGTGTGTGTGTGTGTGTGTATATAATCTGTATGTCATGTCCTATGTGTTTGGTGGTGTGTGTGACACTGAGTGTCTGTAAGTGTTAAGGAATTGTTGTGTGTATTTAAAATGTGTTCTGTGTGGGATGTTTATTTTGGATGCATGTGAAGATGTATTGAGCATCGAATGTGTCTTTGTGTTTACATGTGAGTTTGAGTGTAGAATGTGTAGTGTTTGTGTCTGTTTTCTCAAACACCTATTGCATAGTTATGTAAAACATACAAAAACGAGGTAATAAACAATTTTCAGGCTCATAGAGGCAGAAAGATTAACAAAAAAGTTGTTTTGAGCATGGATGGTATAATGCATGAATGTGTTGGAAAATGTAATTCCTTTGAGATTCATGCTGGTCGGGAAGCGTTTTCTGTGTTCTTAGCGCTCTACGAGCTCAGGAAAGCGGTTTTCTCACACAACTAATAAACAGTTATGACAAACATACAAAATGAGTTCATATTCAGGTTGCCTTCTCAAAATGTAAATAAGAATAATAAAAAAGTTGTTTTTCAGCATGTATGCTATAATGCATGAATGTGTTGGAAAATATCATTCCTTTGAGATCCATGCCGCTCGTGCGGAGATAATGCGTTTCCCGTGTTCTTAGCGCTCTACGAGCTCAGGAAAGCGGTTTTCTCACTCATCTAACGCACAGTTATGTACAACATACAAAACGAGTTGATATTAAATTTTAATGTTCAGAATGTGAAAAAGAATAAGGAAAAAGTTGTTTTTCAGCATGTATGCTATAATGCAGGAATGTGTTGGAAAATGTCATTCCTTTGGGCTTCATGCTGCTCGTGCGGAGATAAAGCGTTTCCCGTGTTCTTAGCGCTCAACGACCTTAGGAAAGCGGTTTTCTCACACAACTAATGAACAGTTATGACAAACATACAAAATGAGTTCATATTCAGGTTGCCTTCTCAAAATGTGAATAAGAATAATAAAAAAGTTGTTTTCAGCATGTATGCTATAATGCATGAATGTGTTGGAAAATATCATTCCTTTGAGATCCATGCCGCTCATGCGGAGATAATGCGTTTCCCGTGTTCTTAGCGCTCTACGAGCTCAGGAAAGCGGTTTTCTCACTCATCTAACGCACAGTTATGTACAACATACAAAACGAGTTGATATTAAATTTTTATGTTCAGAATGTGAAAAAGAATAAGGAAAAAGTTGTTTTTCAGCATGTATGCTATAATGCAGGAATGTGTTGGAAAATGTCATTCCTTTGGGCTTCATGCTGCTCGTGCGGAGATAAAGCGTTTCCCGTGTTCTTAGCGCTCTACGAGCTCAGGAAAGCGGTTTTCTCACTCATCTAACGCACAGTTATGTACAATATACAAAACGAGTTGATATTAAATTTTTATGTTCAGAATGTGAAAAAGAATAAGGAAAAAGTTGTTTTTCAGCATGTATGCTATAATGCAGGAATGTGTTGGAAAATGTCATTCCTTTGGGCTTCATGCTGCTCGTGCGGAGATAATGCGTTTCCCGTGTTCTTAGCGCTCTACGAGCTCAGGAAAGCGGTTTTCTCACTCATCTAACGCACAGTTATTTACAACATACAAAAAGAGTTGATATTAAATTTTTATGTTCAGAATGTGAAAAAGAAAAAGGAAAAAGTTGTTTTTCAGCATGTATGCTATAATGCAGGAATGTATTGGAAAATGTCATTCCTTTGGGTTTCATGCTGCTCGTGCGGAGATAAAGCGTTTCCCGTGTTCTTAGCGCTCAACGACCTCAGGAAAGCGGTTTTCCCACACAACTAATGCACAATTATGACAAACATACAAAATGAGTTCATATTCAGGTTGCCTTCTCAAAATGTGAAGAAGAGTAATAAAAAAGTTGTTTTTCAGCACGTATGCTATAATATGGGAATGTGTTGGAAAATATCATTCCTTTGAGATTCATGCCGCTCGTGCGGAGATAATGCGTTTCCCGTGTTCTTAGCGCTCTACGAACTCAGGAAAGCGGTTTTCTCGCTCATCTAACGCACAGTTATGTACAACATACAAAACGAGTTGATATTAAATTTTTATGTTCAGAATGTGAAAAAGAATAAGGAAAAAGTTGTTTTTCAGCATGTATGCTATAATGCAGGAATGTGTTGGAAAATGTCATTCCTTTGGGCTTCATGCTGCTCGTGCGGAGATAAAGCGTTTCCCGTGTTCTTAGCGCTCTACGAGCTCAGGAAAGCGGTTTTCTCACTCATCTAACGCACAGTTATGTACAACATACAAAACGAGTTGATATAAAATTTTTATGTTCAGAATGTGAAAAAGAATAAGGAAAAAGTTGTTTTTCAGCATGTATGCTATAATGCAGGAATGTATTAGAAAATGTCATTCCTTTGGGTTTCATGCTGCTCGTGCGGAGATAAAGCGTTTCCCGTGTTCTTAGCGCTCAACGACCTCAGGAAAGCGGTTTTCCCACACAACTAATGCACAATTATGACAAACATACAAAATGAGTTCATATTCAGGTTGCCTTCTCAAAATGTGAAGAAGAGTAATAAAAAAGTTGTTTTTCAGCACGTATGCTATAATACAGCAATGTGTTGGAAAATATCATTCCTTTGAGATTCATGCCGCTCGTGCGGAGATAATGCGTTTCCCGTGTTCTTAGCGCTCTACGAACTCAGGAAAGCGGTTTTCTCACTCATCTAACGCACAGTTATGTACAACATACAAAACGAGTTGATATTAAATTTTTATGTTCAGAATGTGAAAAAGAATAAGAAAAAAAGTTGTTTTTCAGCTTGTATGGTATAATGCAGTAATGTGTTGGAAAATATCATTCCTTTGAGATAAATCTCATAAATGCTGCTCGTGCGGAGATAAAGCGTTTCCCGTGTTCTTAGCGCTCTACGACCTCAGGAAAGTGGTTTTCTCACACATCTAATAAACTGTTATGACAAACATACAAAATGAGTTCATATTCAGGTTGCATTCTCAAAATGAAAATAAGAATAAGAAAAAAGTTGTTTTTGAGCATGTATGGTATTATGCATGAATGTGTTGGATAATATCATTCCTTTGAGATTCATACTTATTTTAAACAAAATACAAAATGAGTTCATATTCAGGTTGCATGCTCTAAATGAGAAAAAAGAATGAGAAAAAAAGTTGTTTTAAAGCATGTGTGCTATAATGCATGAATGTGTAGGAAAATGTCATTATTTGAAATATATGCTCAAAATTTGAATAAGAATAAGAAAAAAGTTGTTTATCACCATGTATGCTAAATAAATGATGAATGGTGATAACAAATGGGGGTATGTCAAAACAAATTTTATGGTACAGTAATCCATTAAAGAATGCGTTAAAGAATGTCCTTTGTTTAAATATTCTTTTTCCCTTTGTTGAAAATTTGAGGGTATGTCAAAACAAATTTTAGACATACATAAATTTTGTTTTGACATACCCTCAAATTTTCAACAAAGTGAAAAAGAATATTTAAACAAAGGACATTCTTTAACGCATCGATGAACGCAGGTGAGTTCTTCGTTATTCAGCTTAGAATCCAAAAGATTTTTTAACACTTGTAATTCGTTAAGTAAAATAAAGAAATAAATAAACAAAATATTTTTTGTCACACTATTGATAAATTATTATTATAAATTATTATACATCATCAAGACTGCTGATGAAACGACAGTGGAGGGTCTCATCAGCAAGCACAACGAGTCAGCATACGGAGAGGAAAGGGCAGAGGCCAATCTGTCTCTGAATGTCTTATAATATGACATATGACATAATTGAGTCGTATTCTAATAATTTCGGATGATTTTCCTAATGAAGTAATCTGTTCTGAAAGACATTTTACTACAGTTTTTATGTGCATTATTCGTATGGTTGTTTTTGCCATGCAATTGTCTTTGCAAGAAAATCCACTGTCCATTATTTCTGGAGTTAACATTATCCCCACTGATGCGACCCTTCAGTCACCTGTCTCTTTAGTCTACTAAATTGAAAGTATTTCTTCGAGTGTGAACTATGCTATCCAGAAGAAAAAGGAATTCTTGAAACATCTTACATGATCAAGTCCTAGCAACTCAAACACATTGATGACATTTTTATGATAAATGGTGATAACAAATGTGGTGATTTACTGTACCATAAAATTTGTTTTGACATACCCTCAAATTTTCAACAAAGTGAAAAAGAACATTTAAACAAAGGACATTCTTTAACGCATCGATTATCGCAGATGAGTTCTTCGTTGTTCAGCTTAGAATCAAAAAGATTTTTTAACACTTGTAATTCGTTAAGTAAAATAAAGTTCAGCAAAATATTTTTTGTCACACTATTTATAAATTATTATTGCACATGCGTCTGTTTACAGAAGCATCTTTAAACCACCTTGGTCAGGTAATCAAAAATAAGTTTGCATTACATGACGTTTTCTTCAGGTTGGTAATAAATCATTACAAGAAATCTAATTTTTTACTTCAACTGAAAGCTGATTTACACACTCATGTATCGACACGGAGTTCAAATTCAATAAAATTGACTAAAATTCAATTTTATTTGTATAGCGCTTTTAACAATTGACATTGTCGCAAAGCAGCTTTACACAATCAAAATAATTATATAAGTTTGTTTGAGAAGTGAACATGTATGAATCAAAATGATAAGACTGTCCCTGATGAGCAAGCCGAGAACGATGGCTACAGTGGCAAGGAAAAACTCCCTGAGATGGTAATAGGAAGAAACCTTAAGAGGGACCAGAATCAGCAGGGAACCTATCCTCATTTGGGTACAGTTAAAAAGGAATGTTAAAATGAATGAAAAAAGTAGCTTTTTTTCAGATATGATAGAATGCATTAAAAAGCATTTCAAAAAGAAACTAGTGTATTCAATGAAGAGTATGAAATGTGAATAACGTAATATGAAGTCTATAAAAACATATAGATTATGAATAAGAAAATATTCAAATAAAGAATATAAAAGATGAAAAAAGAATAAAAAAAACATATGCTGTATAAACATGGAAAACATAAACATCTACATACAATATAGATAATATTGATATGTGTATAGATTATAGTTTGATATGTTTTGACTGCTCAAATGAAACAATTGATGTCCTAAGTGATTCCTTCATTTCCTTTCATTTCTGAAAGTCATGCTTTTCTTCACCAGGAATGCATCACCCACAAGTCCTGTGCAAGTTCTTAACCACATTCAAGGTTTATCATTAAACATGATAAAGAATATTCTGAAAGAATGAGTTATTTCCAGTAAGCGTAACATGCCGGCGTTGGAAAGGTATCATTGGGTACTACTGACTGGATAGTTTTTTAATTAAGCACATTACTTGTGCTGCCTCATCCTATAACCCGGAGATGCGGGATCAAAATGGGGAAAAAGGTATTATGCAACTAGGTCCCTAAAAACACTGAGGCCTTCTTGAAACCCATCCTGGGGCAATTCCTGTCTGATGGTTGCTATATCTATCGATATCATCTGAAAGTAAGCGCACATCAGAGTGGACGACCCGCTGAATTTTAACATATTGCTACGCAGAGGAAAAGAAAATTACAAGGACGTCTTCAGTAATTGGTGAGCAGAGACAAAAGCCTAGTGCTCTCTGAATCATTAACTGGAAACTCTGGTCTGTTGATAGAGAAAAGAAACCTGTAACTAGCCCTATCGCATCTAGTCAGAAAGGATAAATGTTATATATTTACCATGCTAGTCTGTAGTAAGTATTCTGGAACGGCCTGGCTCAGCTTATCGCTGCTGTCTTCTGAAAGATTTGTTAGAGCCAGGCTTGTAGCACAGGAAGCACACGGAGAAGCTCGAAAATCTATCTTGTACAGGTAAGTGAGCATTCCATAGTAGTTCGCAATACGTTCATGGAAATGTGTGGGTTACTCGTGCCTTCTTGATGCGCAGATAGAGTCATAGGATTTGAGCCCGAAAAGGTCGACTTATAGGAGGTTTTCTCACGGAGGTAGTGCCAAAAACTGCCCTTATGCCCACAAAGATCCTAGGATTACATGATCAATCTACTCACTGCAGCCAATTTGTCTACCATCTACCCATGTTACAAGAGCAAGACCCTAAGGCACAGAGCCTCACCCAGAACAGTGGGTCTTACGATGGGTAACCCTCAACTTCTTCCAGGACTTCCTTGAGTGTCCTGTCTCAGTGACCATCCTGTTACACTCACTCCCATCATCATGACCCTACTGCCCCCCTCACTGGATTCACTGCAGTTTGGTCCCAACCGTTCTGTAGATGATGCCATCTCCAGTACATTCCATCTGGCCCTCTCACACTTGGACAATAAGGACACCTACCTTTGAATGCTGTGCAGTTCAGGATTCAATTCTATCATCCGCCCTCACCTGATCGGGAAGCTGACGCTGTTTGGCCTGATCACCTGCTGACTCACGACTGTGTAGCGACAAGACACAGATTGAAATACATCATCAAGATTGCTGATGAAGCGACCGTGGAGGGTCTCATCAGCAAGCACAACGAGTCAGCATACAGAGAGGAAGGGCAGAGGCCAACCTGTCTCTGAATGTCTACAAGACAAATGAGATTGTCGACTTCAGGAGCACACGGAGGCCCACTCTCACCACTCCTTTGCTCCTTTGTGATCGTCAACAGTACCAAATTCCAGCATGTCCATCTGGAGGAGAACAACACTAAACACCAACTCCTTACACAAGAAAGCCCAACAGTATCTTTTCTTTCTGGGAAGGCGCAGCTACTATCACTGATCCTGGTCACCTTCTATAGCATGCTGAGCAGCTGCATCACCGTATGGTTTGGGAATTGTGGCATCACCAGCCCCTACTGTGGATAGAGAGGACAGCAAAGAAGAAAATCAAGATCACTCATCTACACCATCAAGACATCTACACTGGCTGATCAGACACACCCATCAGACACACTCTTCACAAACTGTTCTCACAACAAAAGGGTCTGGACTGATAAACACACACACTGATCAACAACCACTTGTACATACCGACTGAAATTGCTCTTCTTGCGCAATATTTGTTATTTGCACAAAGAGACTCACCCAGGGCTCCTATCTTTGCTGCTATCTACAAGGAAAGTTTACTGGTTCTCATTCCAGTACCTCAACTCTACTACATAGTGTCATGATTGTTGTCATGCTCTTGTTTGCACATTTGCATGTGCACTTTATGTAGTCAGCGTCAATTTAAAATAAAAAAAAGGAAAATAATTAGAATCAACGATGAGCATGCCCAAGCACCTGTTCCATCATGGCTTGGTCGTTCCTCACAACGTGTGCGTCTTTTCAGCACGCTAAGGCCTCTTAAACAAATATGACGTATGTTTAAGGCATTATAATGGCTGGTTGTGTCTTTCTGGTGCACAGTTGTGCGAGTGCTAGCTGTCACTATGGGTAGTCCGTATGCATGGTCACTCGTGTGTTCCTGGCCGACACATACTATACCCCTCTCTGGTTGTATACCAAAGACCCCTCTGAAGATGAAAGGCAAGAAGTTGGCACTCCGGCCTTTTAAATGAACAAAAAGAAAAATATTTACAAGCAGCAATGACCACGCCCAATCATCTGCGCCATTGCCACTTTGGCGATCTCACAAAGTGTGTCTTTTTAGCACTCTAAGGCCTCTTATTAAACAAATATGACATATATGTGTAAGGCATCATAATGGCTGGACAGGTCTTTTTGGTGCACAACTGCTAACTGTCACTCAACATGAGCCTGGTTTGGAGGCGACTGTAATGGTGCAGGGACTCGATCAGGTCATTCTTTGTGTAGAATGAGTAGGATGAGCAGTGTGTGTCTACTATTCCCCGCTCTGGTTGTATACCACGGACCTCTCTGAAAATGGAAGGCAAGAAGTTAGTATGGTTGCTCCTGATGTGTGTGTGTGTGTGTGTAGGTGTGTGTGTGTGTGTGTGTGTGTGTGTGTGTGTGTGTGTGTGTGTGTGTGTGTGTGTGTGTGTGTGTGTGTGTGTGTGTGTGTGTTCGTGCGTGTGTGTGTGTGTGCATGCGTGCGTGTGTGTGTGTGCGTGTGTGTGTTTGTTTGTTCAGTGTGTGTGTGTGAATGGTATGAGTGACTGAATTTGTATTCTGAGTTGTATGTTTATTTTGGATGTGTGTGAGTGTGTAGTGAGCATTTTGTTTATATGTGTGTAGTATGCATGTATAATGTTGTGTGAGTGCGAGTGTGTCTGTAGTATGTGTGAGTGTAGGATGTGTAGTGTTTGTGTCTGTTTTAAGTGTATAGTCTGTGTGCAAATAGTGTGAAAAGGGTGTGGTATATCTGTCCATGTACATGTATTTGTGTATTCTCAAAGTGTGTGTATTACTGGAACTGCCCAGACCGAGAGATTGTAGGCGCTCAGCTAGAACCACCCGCCAAAGTTTGAAGCCACGAATGTACATCGGGCCACTCAAGATACAATGAAGATTTAATTTCATCCTTTTAAGGGAAAAAGAAGAACAATCTTTAAAACATGGGCAACTTTTTATTACTATAAGAACTCTTAATCAAATAGGACATAAGTGGAAGGCATCGTCATGGCTAGACGTGTCTTTCTATGTTGCAACATTGCTAGCTGTCACTTAATGTGTGCCTGGTTTCGTGGTGACTGTAGTGGTGCAGATGCTTGAGTAGATCTTTGTTTGTTTAGGATCAGTTCAATGTTTGATGTGTGTGTGACGTGTGTGTGTGTCTGTGTGTGTGTGTGTGTGTGTGTGTGTGTGTGTGTGTGTGTGTGTGTGTGTGTGTCATGTGTCATAGTATGTGTACCTTATATCAACATAAAAAGGTTGTTTGTTTGTGTGTGTGTGTGTGTGTGTGTTCAGCATATACGAGTATTCGTTGAAGTACCCAGAACAGTGGCTCTAGGAGTTTGCCATGAATGACTCAATGAAGTTTAAAGCCAAAAAAGTACATCGGTACATCACGCCAATGAAGATTTAATTTTGGTTGCGTACTTCTGCTCACTCTCCGTTTGATGAAGATGAACATCTCCTCAAGCTCGCTCAAGCCAATCTTGTGCTCCTGGACCATTGTCAGCAGCATCACGATGAATAGTCCTCATGCATAGTCAGTTGAGGAACAATCGTGTGTCCATGACCGTCATATACTATACCCCGCTCTGGTTGTATACCAAGCACCTCTCTGAAAATGAAAGGCAAGATGTTCGCACTCCGGCCTTTAAAAAAAGAAAAAAACAGTTACAAGAAACAATGAGCAGCCCCAAGCACCTGGGCGCCATTACCACTTGCGCCCACTCACAATGTGTGATTTTGTAGCAGTCTTAGACCTCTTAAGCAATAATGACATTTGTTTAACACGTGTGTGTGTGTCTGGTGTGAGTGTGTGCGTGTGTGTGCTTGTGTGTGTGTGTGTGTGTGTGTGTGTGTGTGTGTGTGTGTTTCTTTAGTATGAGTACTGTACTTGAAGAACAAGAAGGTTTCTTGGGAGAGTGTGTGTGTGTTTGTTTAGTATGTGTACCTTATGTGAAACATAAAAAGGTTGTTTAGTCAATATAATCTGTATGTCATGTCCTATGTGTTTGGTGGTGTGTGTGACACTGAGTGTCTGTAAGTGTTAAGGAATTGTTGTGTGTATTTAAAATGTGTTCTGTATGTTTATTTTGGATGCATGTGAAGATGTATTGAGCATCGAATGTGTCTTTGTGTTTACATGTGAGTTTGAGTGTAGAATGTGTAGTGTTTGTGTCTGTTTTCTCAAACACCTATTGCATAGTTATGTAAAACATACAAAAACGAGGTAATAAACAATTTTCAGGCTCATAGAGGCAGAAAGATTAACAAAAAAGTTGTTTTGAGCATGGATGGTATAATGCATGAATGTGTTGGAAAATGTAATTCCTTTGAGATTCATGCTGGTCGGGAAGCGTTTTCTGTGTTCTTAGCGCTCTACGAGCTCAGGAAAGCGGTTTTCTCACACAACTAATAAACAGTTATGACAAACATACAAAATGAGTTCATATTCAGGTTGCCTTCTCAAAATGTAAATAAGAATAATAAAAAAGTTGTTTTTCAGCATGTATGCTATAATGCATGAATGTGTTGGAAAATATCATTCCTTTGAGATCCATGCCGCTCGTGCGGAGATAATGCGTTTCCCGTGTTCTTAGCGCTCTACGAGCTCAGGAAAGCGGTTTTCTCACTCATCTAACGCACAGTTATGTACAACATACAAAACGAGTTGATATTAAATTTTAATGTTCAGAATGTGAAAAAGAATAAGGAAAAAGTTGTTTTTCAGCATGTATGCTATAATGCAGGAATGTGTTGGAAAATGTCATTCCTTTGGGCTTCATGCTGCTCGTGCGGAGATAAAGCGTTTCCCGTGTTCTTAGCGCTCAACGACCTTAGGAAAGCGGTTTTCTCACACAACTAATGAACAGTTATGACAAACATACAAAACGAGTTGATATTAAATTTTTATGTTCAGAATGTGAAAAAGAATAAGGAAAAAGTTGTTTTTCAGCATGTATGCTATAATGCAGGAATGTGTTGGAAAATGTCATTCCTTTGGGCTTCATGCTGCTCGTGCGGAGATAAAGCGTTTCCCGTGTTCTTAGCGCTCTACGAGCTCAGGAAAGCGGTTTTCTCACTCATCTAACGCACAGTTATGTACAATATACAAAACGAGTTGATATTAAATTTCTATGTTCAGAATGTGAAAAAGAATAAGGAAAAAGTTGTTTTTCAGCATGTATGCTATAATGCAGGAATGTGTTGGAAAATGTCATTCCTTTGGGCTTCATGCTGCTCGTGCGGAGATAAAGCGTTTCCCGTGTTCTTAGAGCTCTACGAGCTCAGGAAAGCGGTTTTCTAACTCATCTAACGCACAGTTATGTACAACATACAAAACAAGTTGATATTAAATTTTTATGTTCAGAATGTGAAAAAGAATAAGGAAAAAGTTGTTTTTCAGCATGTATGCTATAATGCAGGAATGTGTTGGAAAATGTCATTCCTTTGGGCTTCATGCTGCTCGTGCGGAGATAA
>QNUK01001796.1:0-28214 GCA_013621035.1 Clarias magur
CTAATGCAGAGTTATGGAAACCATACAAAACGAGTTGATAAACAGTTTTCATGCTCAAAATGTGAAAAACACTAACAAAAAGTTATTTTTCAACATTTTTGCTATAATGCATGAATGTGTTCGAAATCATCATTCCTTTGAGTTTTAGGCAGCTCATGCCGAGATAAAGCGTATCCCGTGTTCTCAGCGCTGTACGAGCTCAGCAAAGCGGTTTTCTCACACAACTAATGCAGAGTTATGTAAAACATACAAAACGAGTTGATAAACAGTTTTCATGCTCAAAATGTGAAAATCACTAACAAAAAGTTATTTTTCAACATTTTTGCTATAATGCATGAATGTGTTTGAAATCATCATTCCTTTGAGTTTTATGCAGCTCATGCCGAGATAAAGCGTTTCCCGTGTTCTCAGCGCTGTACGAGCTCAGGAAAGCGGTTTTCTCACACAACTAATGCAGAGTTATGTAAAACATACAAAACGAGTTGATAAACAGTTTTCATGCTCAAAATGTGAAAAACACTAACAAAAAGTTATTTTTCAACATTTTTGCTATAATGCATGAATGTGTTCGAAATCATCATTCCTTTGAGTTTTATGCAGCTCATGCGGAGATAAAGCGTTTCCCGTGTTCTCAGCGCTGTACGAGCTCAGCAAAGCGGTTTTCTCACACAACTAATGCAGAGTTATGTAAAACATACAAAACGAGTTGATAAACAGTTTTCATGCTCAAAATGTGAAAAACACTAACAAAAAGTTTATTTTTCAACATTTTTGCTATAATGCATGAATGTGTTCGAAATCATCATTCCTTTGAGTTTTCTGCTCCTCATGCGGAGATAAAGCGTTTCCCGTGTTCTCAGCGCTGTACGAGCTCAGCAAAAAGGTTTTCTCACACAACTAATGCAGAGTATGTAAAACATACAAAACGAGTTGATAAACAGTTTCATGCTCAAAATGTGAAAAACACTAACAAAAAGTTATTTTTCAACATTTTTGCTATAATGCATGAATGTGTTCGAAATCATCATTCCTTTGAGTTTTATGCAGCTCATGCGGAGATAAAGCGTTTCCCGTGTTCTCAGCGCTGTACGAGCTCAGGAAAGCGGTTTTCTCACACAACTAATGCAGAGTTATGTAAAACATACAAAACGAGTTGATAAACAGTTTTCATGCTCAAAATGTGAAAAACACTAACAAAAAGTTATTTTTCAACATTTTTGCTATAATGCATGAATGTGTTCGAAATCATCATTCCTTTGAGTTTTAGGCAGCTCATGCCGAGATAAAGCGTTTCCCGTGTTCTCAGCGCTGTACGAGCTCAGGAAAGCGGTTTTCTCACACAACTAATGCAGAGTTATGTAAACTATACAAAACGAGTTGATAAACAGTTTTCATGCTCAAAATGTGAAAAACACTAACAAAAAGTTATTTTTCAACATTTTTGCTATAATGCATGAATGTGTTCGAAATCATCATTCCTTTGAGTTTTATGCAGCTCATGCGGAGATAAAGCGTTTCCCATGTTCTCAGCGCTGTACGAGCTCAGCAAAGCGGTTTTCTCACACAACTAATGCAGAGTTATGTAAAACATACAAAACGAGTTGATAAACAGTTTTCATGCTCAAAATGTGAAAAACACTAACAAAAAGTTATTTTTCAACATTTTTGCTATAATGCATGAATGTGTTCGAAATCATCATTCCTTTGAGTTTTATGCAGCTCATGCGGAGATAAAGCGTTTCCCGGGTTCTTAGCGCTATACGAGCACAGGAAAGCGGTTTTCTCACACAACTAATGCAGAGTTATGTAAAACATACAAAACGAGTTGATAAACAGTTTTCATGCTCAAAATGTGAAAAACACTAACAAAAAGTTATTTTTCAACATTTTTGCTATAATGCATGAATGTGTTCGAAATCATCATTCCTTTGAGTTTTCTGCTCCTCATGCGGAGATCAAGCGTTTCCCGTTTTCTTAGCCCTGTACGAGCTTAGTAAAAAGGTTTTCTCATACAACTAATGCAGAGGCATGTAAAACATACAAAACGAGTTGAAAGCACAGTTGTCATGGTGAAAATGTAAAAAAGAATAACAAAAAAGTTGTTTTTCAACATTTATGCTAGAATGCATGAAGGTGTTTAAAAATGATCATTTTTGTGACTTTTTTTCTGAGACAAAGCAGCGTGCTCAAATTTAGTTTGCATGCTCAAAATGTGAAAAAGTTTCTTAATGTTGTCAAGTACACAATCTTGGACATAATGAATCATATGCTAATAATTTCGGATGATTCTCCTCATGAAGTAACATGTTCTGAAAGATATTTTACTACAGTCTTAATGTGCCTTATGCATATGGTTGTTTTTTTTACCATGCAAGTGTCTTTTCAAGTAAAAAAATTGTCCATTATTTCTGGAGTTATTATCCCCAACGATGCGTCACCTCTCCTTCAGTGTATTACAATTTAATAATTTCCCCGAGTGTGAAATGTGCTATCCTGAAGAAAACGGAATTCTTGCAGCATCTTATATGCTCAAGTTCTAGCAAATCAAGCACATTGATGACATTTTTAGTATAAATGGTGGGAATAAATGTGGTAGTTTATTTCACCATACAATTTGTTTTGACATGCCCTCTAATTTTCAAAAAAGTGAAAAAGTATATTTAAGGAAAGAACATTCTTTAATGCATCGATTATTCTTTTAACATAATCTCAATTCACTCTTACGTAGTGGATGCATTTCAATAAACAAATTGAGTATTCAATGAAGAATATGAAATAAGTCTATAATAAAAAATAGATTATGACTAAGAACATATTCAATTAAAGTATATAAAAGATGAAAGAAGAATATAATAAAAAAATATATGCTGTATAAATTTGGAAAATATAAACGTCAATATCCAATATAATTAATATTGATCATAAGTCAATATGTTTCGACTGCTCAAATGAAACAATTTATGTCCTAAATGATTTCTCCTTTAATTTCTTTGCTGTTGATGGGCAAACTACGCATTTCGGAAGGTCATTCAACATCACACAAGTCGTGTGCAAGTTCTTAATCACATTAAGAACTATTATAAAACATGATAAAGAAAATTCTGAAAGAATGAGGAATTTGCTGTAAGCGTAACATGCCGGCGTTGAAAAAGTACCATTGGGTACTACTGATTTGACAGTTTAAAAATTAATCACATTACGTGTGCTGCCTCATCCTATAACCTGGAGATGCGGGATGAAAATGGGAAAAACGGTATTAGGCACCTAGATCCCTAAAAGGACTTCTCCTGAAACCCTTCCTGGGGCAATGCCTGTCTGACGGTTGCTATATCTAGAGATATCATCTGAAAGTGAACGCAAATCAGAGTGGATGACCAACTGAATTTTAACATATGCAGAAGAAAAGAAAATTACAAGGACTTCTTCAGGAATTGCTGAGCAGAGACAGAAGCCCAATGCACTCTGAATCATTAATTGTAAACACTGGTTGGTTGATAGAGAACAGAAACCTGTGACTAGCCCTATCACATCTAGTCAGAAAGGATAGCTGTCCTATATTTACCATGCTAGCCTACAGTAGGTATTTCTGAAACTGGCTGGCTCATCTTATTACTGCTGTCTTCTGCAACATTTGTTAGGAGCCAGCGTTTTAGCACAGGAATGAAGAGCATGCGGAGAAGCCCGAAAGTTTGTCTTAAACAGGTAGTGAGCGATCCATGGTAGGCCGCAGTACATTCATGGAAATGTGTGGGTTACTCGTGCCATCTTGTCGAGCAGATAGAGTCATAGGATTTGAGCCCAAACAAGGGGACTTATAGGGGGCTTTCTCACGAGGGTATGGCCAAAAACTGCGCCTATGCCCACAAAGATCCTAGGATTACATGATCAATCTACTCCCTGCAGCCAATTTGTCTATGATCTACCCATGTTCCAAGAGCAAGATCCCAAGGCGCAGAGCCTGACCCAGAACAGTGGGTCTTATGATGGGTACCCATCATGCACGATCAGGCGAGGAACACTCGTGGGTCACATCAACAAGTGCACAGATGATTTCATTGTCTCCGAGACAATTGTCTCCCGACCCACCCAGAAACCCTACAGAGCCGCATGGACTTCTGAAAATCCCAGACAAATTCTTCAGAGCAGGAGACAAGGTGGGTCTAAGAACAGCAAGAACCAAGTTGGCCCAGAGAATCCACAACTCTGGGGTGGCAGGGACAGCAGTGACACACAGCGCATGTGGCAGGGCATTCGAGCCATTACCAACTACAGGACATCATTACCTGCCTCTGAAAATGACAGATCCCTTCCAGAGCTGCTGAACAGCTTGTTGCAGAATGACGTGGCGGCGAGGAAGACCAACCCGGCTCCTAATGACCAGGCGCTGTGTCACACCACGGCTCATGTGAGGAAAACTCTATGCTGAGTCAACCCATGTAAAGCTGCAGAACAAGACAATATCCCAAAGTGCTCAGAGAACAGTCTAACAGCTGGCACATGTCATCAACCACACCTCAACATCTCTCTGTGAGCAGCGTCGTTGTTTCCATGTGATTCAAGCCCACTATGATCATCACTGTGCCGAAGAAGTCAAGTCAATTAGGCTTTTATTGTCACATGGTACACAGTGAAATTAAACAATGTTCCTCCAGGACGTCCTTCAATGTCCCATCATCATGAAGTGCTTCGAGTGGCTCATCACGAGAGACATCAAGACCCTACTGCTGACCTCACTGGACCCACTTCAGTTTGCGTATGACCCCAACCGTTTCAACGAATGACGCCATCTCCAGCACACTCCATCTGGCCCTCTCACACTTGGAAACCTACGTTCGAATGCTGTACATAGATTTCAGTTCAGGATTCAATACTATCAGCCGCCCACACAGCCTGTCTGGCCTGATCACCTGCTGACTCAGGACTGTGTAGTGACACAGATTGAAACACATCAAGTTTGCTGATGACCAGACCATGGTGGGTCTCATCAGCAAGCACCACGAGTCAGCAAACAGAGAGGAAGTGCAGAGACAACAACCTCTGAACGTCTATGAGAAAAAAAGAGATTGTCGACTTCAGGAGGCCACGGAGGCACCACTCTCTCCGCTGAAAATTGACGACTTCTTTGTGATCGACAACAGACAACAATTCCTGTGTGTCCATCTGGAGGAGAACAGCACCTGGTACCTAAACATCGGCTCCTTACACAAGAAAGCCCAATGGTATCTTTTGTTTTTCAGGAGGTTGTGGGCGGCGCAGCTTCTTCCACTGATCCTGGCCATTTTCTATAGCATGCTGAGCAGTCGCATCACCGTCTGGTTTGGGAATTGTGCGGTCTCGGATCACAAGACCGCTGAACGTCTATAAGAAAAAAAGAGATTGTCGACTTCAGGAGGCCACGGAGGCACCACTCTCTCCGCTGAAAATCGACGACTTCTTTGTGATCGACAACAGTACCAAATTCCTGCGTGTCCATCTGGAGGAGAACAGCACCTGGTATCTAAACACCGGCTCCTTACACAAGAAAGCCCAATGGTATCTTTTTTTTCTCAGGAGGCTCTGGGCGGCGCAGCTTCTTCCACTGATCCTGGCCATTTTCTATAGCATGCTGAGCAGCCGCATCACCGTCTGGTTTGGGAATTGTGCCATCTCGGATCACAAGACCCTACTGCTGATAGAGAGGACAGCAGAGAAGATAATCTGGGTCTCTCGAAGACATCTACACCACACACTGCATCTGCAAAGCCACCAGCACTCTGGCTGATCAGACACACCCATCAGTCACACTCTTCACAAACTATCTGTCTCCTCAACAAAAAGGGACTGGACTGATAATCACACACACACAAACACACTGATCAACAACCATTTATCAGTCCTGTGCAGCGGGACCATCGTCAACAACATCACAATCGGTACTCCGCATGCATGGTCAGGTGAGGAACACACCTTGTGTCCCTGGCCGGCAGACACTATTCTCCGCTCTGCTTGTATACCAAGGACCTGTCTGAAAATGAAAGGCAAGAAATTTGCACTCCGGCCTTTTAAAACATAAAAACAAAAAATAGTTACATGCAAGTATGAGCGGGCCCAAACACCTGCGCAATTGGCACTTGGGCGCACCCCAACAGGTGCGTCCTTTTAGCACTCTGAAACCTCTTAAGCATATATGACATATGTTTAACACACTTGGGTATGTGTGTGTGTGTGGATGTGTGTGTGTGTGTGTGGATGTGTGTGTTCGTTTAGTATGTGTACTGTCCATGAAAAACTAAAATTTTGCTTGTGTGTGTGTGTGTGTGTGTGTGTGTGTGTGTTCATGTCTGTCTGTCTGTCTGTCTGTCTGTCTGTCTGTATGTGATGTCCTCTGTGGTTGTTTTTGTGTGTGTTTGTGTGTGTGTGTGTGTGTACGGTATGATTGTCTGAATGTGTATTGTGTGTGGTATGTTTATTTTGGATGTGTGTGAGTGTGTAGTGAGCGTGTGTGTATGTATTATGCATTTATAATGTTTGTGTGTGTGTTTAGTATGTGTGAGTGTAGGATGTGTAATCTTTCTGGCTATGGTAAGTGTATAGTATTTGTGCATATAGTGTGTATAGAATGTGTTGTATGTGTCTGTGTACGTGTGTTTGTGTGTGTGCGTGTGTGTGTGTGTGTGTGTGTGTGTGTGTGTGTGTGTGTGTGTGTGTTTCATGTCTGTCTGTCTGTCTGTCTGTCTGTCTGTATGTGATGTTCTCTGTGGTTGTTTTTGTGTGTGTTTGTGTGTGTGTGTGTGTGTGTACGGTATGATTGTCTGAATGTGTATTGTGTGTGGTATGTTTATTATGGATGTGTGTGAGTGTGTAGTGAGCGTGTGTGTATGTATTATGCATTTATAATGTTTGTGTGTGTGTTTAGTATGTGTGTGTGTAGGATGTGTAATCTTTCTGGCTATGGTAAGTGTATAATATTTGTGCATATAGTGTGTATAGAATGTGTTGTATGTGTCTGTGTACGTGTGTTTGTGTGTGTGCGTGTGTGTGTGTGTGTGTGTGTGTGTGTGTGTGTGTGTGTGTGTGTGTGTGTGTGTGTGTGTGTGTGTGTGTGTGTGTGTGTGTGTGTGTGTGTGTGTGTGCGTTTGTGTGTGTGTGTGTGTGTATCTTCAGAATGTGTGTGTATTACTGGAACTGCCCAGCTCGGGGGATTGTAGGCTATCAGCTAGAAACACCTGCTGAAGTTTGAAGCTAAGAACATACTATAGATTGGTACAACTGGCCATTGAATATACAATGAAGATTTAATTTCAGCCTTTTAAGGGAGAAAGAACAAAATAGTTACAACCTGTGCCATTGTCACAACCTGTATGCCTTTTCATCACGCTAAGATCTCGTAAACAAATATGACATAAGTTTAGGGCATCATCATAGCTAGACGTGGCTTTCTAATGCAACATTGCTAGATGTCACTCAACGTGGGCCAGGTTTGGGCCTAACTCAACCATGTTAGGCCATGTCATGTATAGACTGTTTAGTTTAATGAGATCTAGAAGATGCAGACATTCAATAGATAAATGAATAAATAAAAATCTTTAAAAGACCAATTCAGCCCTCGCACATTTACGACATCAGCAGTCTTAAATCTCTGGCAGGTCCATTCATGGATCCTTTGCATATAAGGCCGGGCAAGGAACGCTTGTAATGTCCCAGCCCAGCACATTCTAGATCTTGATCTAGATCCACTCCTGGGGGTGGCCACAGGCCTTCCAACTGGCAACCTTAAGGACAATGCTAAGCGGTCAGGCTGATCCATACGCAATCACCAGGCAATGCTGCCAGATTGCCAGATGAGAAATTTACTCATACCTGTCTAACTGTTAAAAAGGCAGAACCATTACCAACTTTAAGAATTGGGGACGTATTTTAATGTTAATTAAAAATGAAGTTTAGTATGGGGAACAGAACGACGTATGAAGAACGTATTATTCATGAGGAATGCTTAAATGAATCAATTTGAGTTTCATGTTAAAGGCTTTCATTTATTTAAAGCAGATGCATTACTCAATTTCTGATCTCTACAACAAGCCAACACATATTCATGATACACATATTCATGATACATGGTACTCTCCATGTATGGTCAGATGAGGAACACTCGTGTGTCCCTGGCCGGCACATTCTATACCCCGCTCTGCTTGTATACCAAGGACCTCTCTGAAAATGCGCCGAAGTTTGACGCAACGAACATACATTGGTACATCGTGCCATTGAAGATACAATGAAGATTTTATTTCAGCCTTTTAAGTGAGAAAGAAGAAAAATATTTACGACTTGTGAGCCTTTTTATCACTCTAAGACCTCTTAAGCAAATACGACATAAGTGGAAGGCATCATCATGGCTAGATGTGTCTTTCTAAATCAAGAGCGCTACCTGTTACTCAATGTGTGCCTGGTTTGGTGGCAACTGTAGATGCGCAGATGCTTGAGCCGGTCTTTGTCTCTTTAGGATGAGTTTGATGTTTGATGTGTGTGAGACGTGTGTGTGTGTTTGTTTAGTATGTTTACCTTGTGTGAAGCATAAGAAGGTTGTTTGTTCATGTGTTTGTGTGTGTGTGTGTGTGTGTGTGTGTGTGTGTGTGTGTGTGTGTGTGTGTGTGTGTGTGTGTGTGTGTGTGTGTGTGTGTGTGTGTGTGTGTGTGTGTGTATGTGTGTCTGGTCTGTGTGTCCTGTCCTATGTGTTTGATAGTGATTGTGAGTGTTTGTCCGATATGAGTGTCTGTATGTGTGTAGGAATTGCTGTGTGTATTCACAATGTGTATTCTGTATGGTATGTTTATTTTGTTGAATGAGAGGTGAGCATGTGTGTTTACATGTGTGTAGTCAGCATGTGTTTGTGTGTGTGTGGTGTGTGTGTGTGTGGTGTGTGTGCGTGTGTGTGTCTGGGTTGAGTGTGATTTTGTAGTATGTATGAGGGTCGAATGTGTAGTGTTTGTGTCTGTGGTAAGTATATAGTTTGTATGGTGTATGTTTTCTGTGGACATATGTGTGTCTTCAGAAGGTGTGTATTACTGGAACTGCCCACGGGTTTGTAGGCGATCAGCTAGAACCACCTGGTGAAGTTTGAAGCAAACAACATACATCGGTACATCTGGCCGTTGAAGATGCAATGAAGATTTAATTCCAGCCGTTTAAGGTTAAAAGAAGAAATATAGTTACAACCAGTGCCATGGTCAGTTGGGCGCATCATTTGGACACTTTTGGGGCTCTGTCAAATGCTCTTCCAGTGCTAGTCTTAGCTAAAGATTTTTAACTATATGTAGTAGGACAATGGATGTGTGAAATTTACTCATACGTGTCTAATTGTTAAAAAGGCAGAAATAATAAAAATTAAAAGAATTGGGAATGTATTTTAATGTTAATTAAAGATGTAGGTTATTATGGGGAAAAGAAGGTATTATTGCTGTTGTATTATTCATGATGAACGGTTAAATGAATCAATTTGAGTTTCATGTTAAAGGCTTTTTTTAAAAAAAAAGTTCTTAGCGCTGTACGAGCACAGCAAAGCGGTTTTCTCACACAGCTAATGCAGAGTTATGTAAACCATACAAAACGAGTTGATAAACAGTTTTCATGCTCAAAATGTGAAAAACACTAACAAAAAGTTATTTTTCAACATTTTTGCTATAATGCATGAATGTGTTCGAAATCATCATTCCTTTGAGTTTTATGCAGCTCATGCCGAGATAAAGCGTTTCCCGTGTTCTCAGCGCTGTACGAGCTCAGGAAAGCGGTTTTCTCACACAACTAATGCAGAGTTATGTAAAACATACAAAACGAGTTGATAAACAGTTTTCATGCTCAAAATGTGAAAAACACTAACAAAAAGTTATTTTTCAACATTTTTGCTATAATGCATGAATGTGTTCGAAATCATCATTCCTTTGAGTTTTATGCAGCTCATGCCGAGATAAAGCGTTTCCCGTGTTCTCAGCGCTGTACGAGCTCAGCAAAGCGGTTTTCTCACACAACTAATGCAGAGTTATGTAAAACATACAAAACGAGTTGATAAACAGTTTTCATGCTCAAAATGTGAAAAACACTAACAAAAAGTTATTTTTCAACATTTTTGCTATAATGCATGAATGTGTTCGAAATCATCATTCCTTTGAGTTTTATGCAGCTCATGCGGAGATAAAGCGTTTCCCGTGTTCTCAGCGCTGTACGAGCTCAGGAAAGCGGTTTTCTCACACAACTAATGCAGAGTTATGTAAACTATACAAAACGAGTTGATAAACAGTTTTCATGCTCAAAATGTGAAAAACACTAACAAAAAGTTATTTTTCAACATTTTTGCTATAATGCATGAATGTGTTCGAAATCATCATTCCTTTGAGTTTTATGCAGCTCATGTGGAGATAAAGCGTTTCCCGGGTTCTTAGCGCTGTACGAGCACAGGAAAGCGGTTTTCTCACACAACTAATGCAGAGTTATGTAAACCATACAAAACGAGTTGATAAACAGTTTTCATGCTCAAAATGTGAAAAAACACTAACAAAAAGTTATTTTTCAACATTTTTGCTATAATGCATGAATGTGTTCGAAATCATCATTCCTTTGAGTTTCATGCAGCTCATGCGGAGATAAAGCGTTTCCCGTGTTCTCAGTGCTGTACGAGCTCAGCAAAGCGGTTTTCTCACACAACTAATGCAGAGTTATGTAAAACATACAAAACGAGTTGATAAACAGTTTTCATGCTCAAAATGTGAAAAACACTAACAAAAAGTTATTTTTCAACATTTTTGCTATAATGCATGAATGTGTTCGAAATCATCATTCCTTTGAGTTTTATGCAGCTCATGCGGAGATAAAGCGTTTCCCGTGTTCTTAGCGCTGTACGAGCTCAGGAAAGCGGTTTTCTCACACAACTAATGCAGAGTTATGTAAAACATACAAAACGAGTTGATAAACAGTTTTCATGCTCAAAATGTGAAAAACACTAACAAAAAGTTATTTTTTCAACATTTTTGCTATAATGCATGAATGTGTTCGAAATCATCATTCCTTTGAGTTTTCTGCTCCTCATGCGGAGATCAAGCGTTTCCCGTTTTCTTAGCCCTGTACGAGCTTAGTAAAAAGGTTTTCTCATACAACTAATGCAGAGGCATGTAAAACATACAAAACGAGTTGAAAGCACAGTTGTCATGGTGAAAATGTAAAAAAGAATAACAAAAAAGTTGTTTTTCAACATTTATGCTAGAATGCATGAAGGTGTTTAAAAATGATCATTTTTGTGACTTTTTTTCTGAGACAAAGCAGCGTGCTCAAATTTAGTTTGCATGCTCAAAATGTGAAAAAGTTTCTTAATGTTGTCAAGTACACAATCTTGGACATAATGAATCATATGCTAATAATTTCGGATGATTCTCCTCATGAAGTAACATGTTCTGAAAGATATTTTACTACAGTCTTAATGTGCCTTATGCATATGGTTGTTTTTTTTACCATGCAAGTGTCTTTTCAAGTAAAAAAATTGTCCATTATTTCTGGAGTTATTATCCCCAACGATGCGTCACCTCTCCTTCAGTGTATTACAATTTAATAATTTCCCCGAGTGTGAAATGTGCTATCCTGAAGAAAACGGAATTCTTGCAGCATCTTATATGCTCAAGTTCTAGCAAATCAAGCACATTGATGACATTTTTAGTATAAATGGTGGTAATAAATGTGGTAGTTTATTTCACCATACAATTTGTTTTGACATGCCCTCTAATTTTCAAAAAAGTGAAAAAGTATATTTAAGGAAAGAACATTCTTTAATGCATCGATTATTCTTTTAACATAATCTCAATTCACTCTTACGTAGTGGATGCATTTCAATAAACAAATTGAGTATTCAATGAAGAATATGAAATAAGTCTATAATAAAAAATAGATTATGACTAAGAACATATTCAATTAAAGTATATAAAAGATGAAAGAAGAATATAATAAAAAAATATATGCTGTATAAATTTGGAAAATATAAACGTCAATATCCAATATAATTAATATTGATCATAAGTCAATATGTTTCGACTGCTCAAATGAAACAATTTATGTCCTAAATGATTTCTCCTTTAATTTCTTTGCTGTTGATGGGCAAACTACGCATTTCGGAAGGTCATTCAACATCACACAAGTCGTGTGCAAGTTCTTAATCACATTAAGAACTATTATAAAACATGATAAAGAAAATTCTGAAAGAATGAGGAATTTGCTGTAAGCGTAACATGCCGGCGTTGAAAAAGTACCATTGGGTACTACTGATTTGACAGTTTAAAAATTAATCACATTACGTGTGCTGCCTCATCCTATAACCTGGAGATGCGGGATGAAAATGGGAAAAACGGTATTAGGCACCTAGATCCCTAAAAGGACTTCTCCTGAAACCCTTCCTGGGGCAATGCCTGTCTGACGGTTGCTATATCTAGAGATATCATCTGAAAGTGAACGCAAATCAGAGTGGATGACCAACTGAATTTTAACATATGCAGAAGAAAAGAAAATTACAAGGACTTCTTCAGGAATTGCTGAGCAGAGACAGAAGCCCAATGCACTCTGAATCATTAATTGTAAACACTGGTTGGTTGATAGAGAACAGAAACCTGTGACTAGCCCTATCACATCTAGTCAGAAAGGATAGCTGTCCTATATTTACCATGCTAGCCTACAGTAGGTATTTCTGAAACTGGCTGGCTCATCTTATTACTGCTGTCTTCTGCAACATTTGTTAGGAGCCAGCGTTTTAGCACAGGAATGAAGAGCATGCGGAGAAGCCCGAAAGTTTGTCTTAAACAGGTAGTGAGCGATCCATGGTAGGCCGCAGTACATTCATGGAAATGTGTGGGTTACTCGTGCCATCTTGTCGAGCAGATAGAGTCATAGGATTTGAGCCCAAACAAGGGGACTTATAGGGGGCTTTCTCACGAGGGTATGGCCAAAAACTGCGCCTATGCCCACAAAGATCCTAGGATTACATGATCAATCTACTCCCTGCAGCCAATTTGTCTATGATCTACCCATGTTCCAAGAGCAAGATCCCAAGGCGCAGAGCCTGACCCAGAACAGTGGGTCTTATGATGGGTACCCATCATGCACGATCAGGCGAGGAACACTCGTGGGTCACATCAACAAGTGCACAGATGATTTCATTGTCTCCGAGACAATTGTCTCCCGACCCACCCAGAAACCCTACAGAGCCGCATGGACTTCTGAAAATCCCAGACAAATTCTTCAGAGCAGGAGACAAGGTGGGTCTAAGAACAGCAAGAACCAAGTTGGCCCAGAGAATCCACAACTCTGGGGTGGCAGGGACAGCAGTGACACACAGCGCATGTGGCAGGGCATTCGAGCCATTACCAACTACAGGACATCATTACCTGCCTCTGAAAATGACAGATCCCTTCCAGAGCTGCTGAACAGCTTGTTGCAGAATGACGTGGCGGCGAGGAAGACCAACCCGGCTCCTAATGACCAGGCGCTGTGTCACACCACGGCTCATGTGAGGAAAACTCTATGCTGAGTCAACCCATGTAAAGCTGCAGAACAAGACAATATCCCAAAGTGCTCAGAGAACAGTCTAACAGCTGGCACATGTCATCAACCACACCTCAACATCTCTCTGTGAGCAGCGTCGTTGTTTCCATGTGATTCAAGCCCACTATGATCATCACTGTGCCGAAGAAGTCAAGTCAATTAGGCTTTTATTGTCACATGGTACACAGTGAAATTAAACAATGTTCCTCCAGGACGTCCTTCAATGTCCCATCATCATGAAGTGCTTCGAGTGGCTCATCACGAGAGACATCAAGACCCTACTGCTGACCTCACTGGACCCACTTCAGTTTGCGTATGACCCCAACCGTTTCAACGAATGACGCCATCTCCAGCACACTCCATCTGGCCCTCTCACACTTGGAAACCTACGTTCGAATGCTGTACATAGATTTCAGTTCAGGATTCAATACTATCAGCCGCCCACACAGCCTGTCTGGCCTGATCACCTGCTGACTCAGGACTGTGTAGTGACACAGATTGAAACACATCAAGTTTGCTGATGACCAGACCATGGTGGGTCTCATCAGCAAGCACCACGAGTCAGCAAACAGAGAGGAAGTGCAGAGACAACAACCTCTGAACGTCTATGAGAAAAAAAGAGATTGTCGACTTCAGGAGGCCACGGAGGCACCACTCTCTCCGCTGAAAATTGACGACTTCTTTGTGATCGACAACAGCACCAAATTCCTGCGTGTCCATCTGGAGGAGAACAGCACCTGGTACCTAAACACCGGCTCCTTACACAAGAAAGCCCAATGGTATCTTTTGTTTTTCAGGAGGTTGTGGGCGGCGCAGCTTCTTCCACTGATCCTGGCCATTTTCTATAGCATGCTGAGCAGTCGCATCACCGTCTGGTTTGGGAATTGTGCGGTCTCGGATCACAAGACCGCTGAACGTCTATAAGAAAAAAAGAGATTGTCGACTTCAGGAGGCCACGGAGGCACCACTCTCTCCGCTGAAAATCGACGACTTCTTTGTGATCGACAACAGTACCAAATTCCTGCGTGTCCATCTGGAGGAGAACAGCACCTGGTATCTAAACACCGGCTCCTTACACAAGAAAGCCCAATGGTATCTTTTTTTTCTCAGGAGGCTCTGGGCGGCGCAGCTTCTTCCACTGATCCTGGCCATTTTCTATAGCATGCTGAGCAGCCGCATCACCGTCTGGTTTGGGAATTGTGCCATCTCGGATCACAAGACCCTACTGCTGATAGAGAGGACAGCAGAGAAGATAATCTGGGTCTCTCGAAGACATCTACACCACACACTGCATCTGCAAAGCCACCAGCACTCTGGCTGATCAGACACACCCATCAGTCACACTCTTCACAAACTATCTGTCTCCTCAACAAAAAGGGACTGGACTGATAATCACACACACACAAACACACTGATCAACAACCATTTATCAGTCCTGTGCAGCGGGACCATCGTCAACAACATCACAATCGGTACTCCGCATGCATGGTCAGGTGAGGAACACACCTTGTGTCCCTGGCCGGCAGACACTATTCTCCGCTCTGCTTGTATACCAAGGACCTGTCTGAAAATGAAAGGCAAGAAATTTGCACTCCGGCCTTTTAAAACATAAAAACAAAAAATAGTTACATGCAAGTATGAGCGGGCCCAAACACCTGCGCAATTGGCACTTGGGCGCACCCCAACAGGTGCGTCCTTTTAGCACTCTGAAACCTCTTAAGCATATATGACATATGTTTAACACACTTGGGTATGTGTGTGTGTGTGATGTGTGTGTGTGTGTGGATGTGTGTGTTCGTTTAGTATGTGTACTGTCCATGAAAAACTAAAATTTTGCTTGTGTGTGTGTGTGTGTGTGTGTGTGTGTGTGTGTTTCATGTCTGTCTGTCTGTCTGTCTGTCTGTCTGTCTGTATGTGATGTCCTCTGTGGTTGTTTTTGTGTGTGTTTGTGTGTGTGTGTGTGTGTACGGTATGATTGTCTGAATGTGTATTGTGTGTGGTATGTTTATTTTGGATGTGTGTGAGTGTGTAGTGAGCGTGTGTGTATGTATTATGCATTTATAATGTTTGTGTGTGTGTTTAGTATGTGTGAGTGTAGGATGTGTAATCTTTCTGGCTATGGTAAGTGTATAGTATTTGTGCATATAGTGTGTATAGAATGTGTTGTATGTGTCTGTGTACGTGTGTTTGTGTGTGTGCGTGTGTGTGTGTGTGTGTGTGTGTGTGTGTGTGTGTGTGTGTGTGTGTGTGTGTGCGTTTGTGTGTGTGTGTGTGTATCTTCAGAATGTGTGTGTATTACTGGAACTGCCCAGCTCGGGGGATTGTAGGCTATCAGCTAGAAACACCTGCTGAAGTTTGAAGCTAAGAACATACTATAGATTGGTACAACTGGCCATTGAATATACAATGAAGATTTAATTTCAGCCTTTTAAGGGAGAAAGAACAAAATAGTTACAACCTGTGCCATTGTCACAACCTGTATGCCTTTTCATCACGCTAAGATCTCGTAAACAAATATGACATAAGTCTAGGGCATCATCATAGCTAGACGTGGCTTTCTAATGCAACATTGCTAGATGTCACTCAACGTGGGCCAGGTTTGGGCCTAACTCAACCATGTTAGGCCATGTCATGTATAGACTGTTTAGTTTAATGAGATCTAGAAGATGCAGACATTCAATAGATAAATGAATAAATAAAAATCTTTAAAAGACCAATTCAGCCCTCGCACATTTACGACATCAGCAGTCTTAAATCTCTGGCAGGTCCATTCATGGATCCTTTGCATATAAGGCCGGGCAAGGAACGCTTGTAATGTCCCAGCCCAGCACATTCTAGATCTTGATCTAGATCCACTCCTGGGGGTGGCCACAGGCCTTCCAACTGGCAACCTTAAGGACAATGCTAAGCGGTCAGGCTGATCCATACGCAATCACCAGGCAATGCTGCCAGATTGCCAGATGAGAAATTTACTCATACCTGTCTAACTGTTAAAAAGGCAGAACCATTACCAACTTTAAGAATTGGGGACGTATTTTAATGTTAATTAAAAATGAAGTTTAGTATGGGGAACAGAACGACGTATGAAGAACGTATTATTCATGAGGAATGCTTAAATGAATCAATTTGAGTTTCATGTTAAAGGCTTTCATTTATTTAAAGCAGATGCATTACTCAATTTCTGATCTCTACAACAAGCCAACACATATTCATGATGATGATGAACATCTCCTCAAGCTTGCTCCAGCCAGTCCTGTGCAGCGTCCCGCAACATCACAATGGGTACTCTCCATGTATGGTCAGATGAGGAACACTCGTGTGTCCCTGGCCGGCACATTCTATACCCCGCTCTGCTTGTATACCAAGGACCTCTCTGAAAATGCGCCGAAGTTTGACGCAACGAACATACATTGGTACATCGTGCCATTGAAGATACAATGAAGATTTTATTTCAGCCTTTTAAGTGAGAAAGAAGAAAAATATTTACGACTTGTGAGCCTTTTTATCACTCTAAGACCTCTTAAGCAAATACGACATAAGTGGAAGGCATCATCATGGCTAGATGTGTCTTTCTAAATCAAGAGCGCTACCTGTTACTCAATGTGTGCCTGGTTTGGTGGCAACTGTAGATGCGCAGATGCTTGAGCCGGTCTTTGTCTCTTTAGGATGAGTTTGATGTTTGATGTGTGTGAGACGTGTGTGTGTGTTTGTTTAGTATGTTTACCTTGTGTGAAGCATAAGAAGGTTGTTTGTTCATGTGTTTGTGTGTGTGTGTGTGTGTGTGTGTGTGTGTGTGTGTGTGTGTGTGTGTGTGTGTGTGTGTGTGTGTGTGTGTGTGTGTGTGTGTGTGTGTGTGTGTGTGTGTGTGTGTGTGTGTGTGTGTGTGTGTGTGTGTGTGTGTTTGTGTGTCTGGTCTGTGTGTCCTGTCCTATGTGTTTGATAGTGATTGTGAGTGTTTGTCCGATATGAGTGTCTGTATGTGTGTAGGAATTGCTGTGTGTATTCACAATGTGTATTCTGTATGGTATGTTTATTTTGTTGAATGAGAGGTGAGCATGTGTGTTTACATGTGTGTAGTCAGCATGTGTTTGTGTGTGTGTGGTGTGTGTGTGTGTGGTGTGTGTGCGTGTGTGTGTCTGGGTTGAGTGTGATTTTGTAGTATGTATGAGGGTCGAATGTGAAGTGTTTGTGTCTGTGGTAAGTATATAGTTTGTATGGTGTATGTTTTCTGTGGACATATGTGTGTCTTCAGAAGGTGTGTATTACTGGAACTGCCCACGGGTTTGTAGGCGATCAGCTAGAACCACCTGGTGAAGTTTGAAGCAAACAACATACATCGGTACATCTGGCCGTTGAAGATGCAATGAAGATTTAATTCCAGCCGTTTAAGGTTAAAAGAAGAAATATAGTTACAACCAGTGCCATGGTCAGTTGGGCGCATCATTTGGACACTTTTGGGGCTCTGTCAAATGCTCTTCCAGTGCTAGTCTTAGCTAAAGATTTTTAACTATATGTAGTAGGACAATGGATGTGTGAAATTTACTCATACGTGTCTAATTGTTAAAAAGGCAGAAATAATAAAAATTAAAAGAATTGGGAATGTATTTTAATGTTAATTAAAGATGTAGGTTATTATGGGGAAAAGAAGGTATTATTGCTGTTGTATTATTCATGATGAACGGTTAAATGAATCAATTTGAGTTTCATGTTAAAGGCTTTTTAAAAAAAAAAGTTCTTAGCGCTGTACGAGCTCAGCAAAGCGGTTTTCTCACACAGCTAATGCAGAGTTATGTAAACCATACAAAACGAGTTGATAAACAGTTTTCATGCTCAAAATGTGAAAAACACTAACAAAAAGTTATTTTTCAACATTTTTGCTATAATGCATGAATGTGTTCGAAATCATCATTCCTTTGAGTTTTATGCAGCTCATGCCGAGATAAAGCGTTTCCCGTGTTCTCAGCGCTGTACGAGCTCAGCAAAGCGGTTTTCTCACACAACTAATGCAGAGTTATGTAAAACATACAAAACGAGTTGATAAACAGTTTTCATGGTCAAAATGTGAAAAACACTAACAAAAAGTTATTTTTCAACATTTTTGCTATAATGCATGAATGTGTTCGAAATCATCATTCCTTTGAGTTTTATGCAGCTCATGCCGAGATAAAGCGTTTCCCGTGTTCTCAGCGCTGTACGAGCTCAGGAAAGCGGTTTTCTTACACAACTAATGCAGAGTTATGTAAAACATACAAAACGAGTTGATAAACAGTTTTCATGCTCAAAATGTGAAAAACACTAACAAAAAAGTTGTTTTTCAAAATGTATGTTATAATGCATGAATGTGTTTGAAATCATCATTCCTTTGAGTTTTATGCAGCTTATGCGGAGATAAAGCGTTTCCCGTGTTCTTAGCGCTGTACGACCTCTGGAAAGCGGTTTTCTCATACAACTAATGCAGAGGCATGTAAACATACAAAACGAGTTGAATGAACAGTTTTCATGCTCAAAATGTGAAAAACACTAACAAAAAGTTATTTTTCAACATTTCTGCTATAATGCATGAATGTGTTCGAAATCATCATTCCTTTGAGTTTTAGGCAGCTCATGCCGAGATAAAGCGTTTCCCGTGTTCTCAGCGCTGTACGAGCTCAGCAAAGCGGTTTTCTCACACAACTAATGCAGAGTTATGTAAACCATACAAAACGAGTTGATAAACAGTTTTCATGGTCAAAATGTGAAAAACACTAACAAAAAGTTATTTTTCAACATTTTTGCTATAATGCATGAATGTGTTCGAAATCATCATTCCTTTGAGTTTTATGCAGCTCATGCAGAGATAAAGCGTTTCCCGTGTTCTCAGCGCTGTACGAGCTCAGTAAAGCGGTTTTCTCACACAACTAATGCAGAGTTATGTAAAACATAAAAAACGAGTTGATAAACAGTTTTCATGCTCAAAATGTGAAAAACACTAACAAAAAGTTATTTTTTCAACATTTTTGCTATAATGCATGAATGTGTTCGAAATCATCATTCCTTTGAGTTTTATGCAGCTCATGCCGAGATAAAGCGTTTCCCGTGTTCTCAGCGCTGTACGAGCTCAGCAAAGCGGTTTTCTCACACAACTAATGCAGAGTTATGTAAACTATACAAAACGAGTTGATAAACAGTTTTCATGCTCAAAATGTGAAAAACACTAACAAAAAGTTATTTTTCAACATTTTTGCTATAATGCATGAATGTGTTCGAAATCATCATTCCTTTGAGTTTTATGCAGCTCATGTGGAGATAAAGCGTTTCCCGGGTTCTTAGCGCTGTACGAGCACAGGAAAGCGGTTTTCTCACACAACTAATGCAGAGTTATGTAAAACATACAAAACAAGTTGATAAACAGTTTTCATGCTCAAAATGTGAAAAATACTAACAAAAAGTTATTTTTCAACATTTTTGCTATAATGCATGAATGTGTTCGAAATCATCATTCCTTTGAGTTTTATGCAGCTCATGCGGAGATAAAGCGTTTCCCATGTTCTCAGCGCTGTACGAGCTCAGCAAAGCGGTTTTTTCACACAACTAATGCAGAGTTATGTAAAACATACAAAACGAGTTGATAAACAGTTTTCATGCTCAAAATGTGAAAAACACTAACAAAAAGTTATTTTTCAACATTTTTGCTATAATGCATGAATGTGTTCGAAATCATCATTCCTTTGAGTTTTATGCAGCTCATGCCGAGATAAAGCGTTTCCCGTGTTCTCAGCGCTGTACGAGCTCAGGAAAGCGGTTTTCTCACACAACTAATGCAGAGTTATGTAAACTATACAAAACGAGTTGATAAACAGTTTTCATGCTCAAAATGTGAAAAACACTAACAAAAAGTTATTTTTCAACATTTTTGCTATAATGCATGAATGTGTTCGAAATCATCATTCCTTTGAGTTTTATGCAGCTCATGTGGAGATAAAGCGTTTCCCGGGTTCTTAGCGCTGTACGAGCACAGGAAAGCGGTTTTCTCACACAACTAATGCAGAGTTATGTAAACCATACAAAACGAGTTGATAAACAGTTTTCATGCTCAAAATGTGAAAAACACTAACAAAAAGTTATTTTTCAACATTTTTGCTATAATGCATGAATGTGTTCGAAATCATCATTCCTTTGAGTTTTATGCAGCTCATGCGGAGATAAAGCGTTTCCCATGTTCTCAGCGCTGTACGAGCTCAGCAAAGCGGTTTTCTCACACAACTAATGCAGAGTTATGTAAAACATACAAAACGAGTTGATAAACAGTTTTCATGCTCAAAATGTGAAAAACACTAACAAAAAGTTATTTTTCAACATTTTTGCTATAATGCATGAATGTGTTCGAAATCATCATTCCTTTGAGTTTTATGCAGCTCATGCGGAGATAAAGCGTTTCCCGTGTTCTCAGCGCTGTACGAGCTCAGGAAAGCGGTTTTCTCACACAACTAATGCAGAGTTATGTAAAACATACAAAACGAGTTGATAAACAGTTTTCATGCTCAAAATGTGAAAAACACTAACAAAAAGTTATTTTTTCAACATTTTTGCTATAATGCATGAATGTGTTCGAAATCATCATTCCTTTGACTTTTATGCAGCTCATGCGGAGATAAAGCGTTTCCCGTGTTCTTAGCGCTGTACGAGCTCAGCAAAGCGGTTTTCTCACACAACTAATGCAGAGTTATGTAAAACATACAAAACGAGTTGATAAACAGTTTTCATGCTCAAAATGTGAAAAACACTAACAAAAAGTTATTTTTCAACATTTTTGCTATAATGCATGAATGTGTTCGAAATCATCATTCCTTTGAGTTTTATGCAGCTCATGCCGAGATAAAGCGTTTCCCGTGTTCTCAGCGCTGTACGAGCTCAGGAAAGCGGTTTTCTCACACAACTAATGCAGAGTTATGTAAACTATACAAAACGAGTTGATAAACAGTTTTCATGCTCAAAATGTGAAAAACACTAACAAAAAGTTATTTTTCAACATTTTTGCTATAATGCATGAATGTGTTCGAAATCATCATTCCTTTGAGTTTTATGCAGCTCATGTGGAGATAAAGCGTTTCCCGGTTCTTAGCGCTGTACGAGCACAGGAAAGCGGTTTTCTCACACAACTAATGCAGAGTTATGTAAACCATACAAAACGAGTTGATAAACAGTTTTCATGCTCAAAATGTGAAAAACACTAACAAAAAGTTATTTTTCAACATTTTTGCTATAATGCATGAATGTGTTCGAAATCATCATTCCTTTGAGTTTTCTGCTCCTCATGCGGAGATCAAGCGTTTCCCGTTTTCTTAGCCCTGTACGAGCTTAGTAAAAAGGTTTTCTCATACAACTAATGCAGAGGCATGTAAAACATACAAAACGAGTTGAAAGCACAGTTGTCATGGTGAAAATGTAAAAAAGAATAACAAAAAAGTTGTTTTTCAACATTTATGCTAGAATGCATGAAGGTGTTTAAAAATGATCATTTTTGTGACTTTTTTTCTGAGACAAAGCAGCGTGCTCAAATTTAGTTTGCATGCTCAAAATGTGAAAAAGTTTCTTAATGTTGTCAAGTACACAATCTTGGACATAATGAATCATATGCTAATAATTTCGGATGATTCTCCTCATGAAGTAACATGTTCTGAAAGATATTTTACTACAGTCTTAATGTGCCTTATGCATATGGTTGTTTTTTTTTACCATGCAAGTGTCTTTTCAAGTAAAAAAATTGTCCATTATTTCTGGAGTTATTATCCCCAACGATGCGTCACCTCTCCTTCAGTGTATTACAATTTAATAATTTCCCCGAGTGTGAAATGTGCTATCCTGAAGAAAACGGAATTCTTGCAGCATCTTATATGCTCAAGTTCTAGCAAATCAAGCACATTGATGACATTTTAAGTATAAATGGTGGGAATAAATGTGGTAGTTTATTTCACCATACAATTTGTTTTGACATGCCCTCTAAATTTCAAAAAAGTGAAAAAGTATATTTAAGGAAAGAACATTCTTTAATGCATCGATTATTCTTTTAACATAATCTCAATTCACTCTTACGTAGTGGATGCATTTCAATAAACAAATTGAGTATTCAATGAAGAATATGAAATAAGTCTATAATAAAAAATAGATTATGACTAAGAACATATTCAATTAAAGTATATAAAAGATGAAAGAAGAATATAATAAAAAAATATATGCTGTATAAATTTGGAAAATATAAACGTCAATATCCAATATAATTAATACTGATCATAAGTCAATATGTTTCGACTGCTCAAATGAAACAATTTATGTCCTAAATGATTTCTCCTTTAATTTCTTTGCTGTTGATGGGCAAACTACGCATTTCGGAAGGTCATTCAACATCACACAAGTCGTGTGCAAGTTCTTAATCACATTAAGAACTATTATAAAACATGATAAAGAAAATTCTGAAAGAATGAGGAATTTGCTGTAAGCGTAACATGCCGGCGTTGAAAAAGTACCATTGGGTACTACTGATTTGACAGTTTAAAAATTAATCACATTACGTGTGCTGCCTCATCCTATAACCTGGAGATGCGGGATGAAAATGGGAAAAACGGTATTAGGCACCTAGATCCCTAAAAGGACTTCTCCTGAAACCCTTCCTGGGGCAATGCCTGTCTGACGGTTGCTATATCTAGAGATATCATCTGAAAGTGAACGCAAATCAGAGTGGATGACCAACTGAATTTTAACATATGCAGAAGAAAAGAAAATTACAAGGACTTCTTCAGGAATTGCTGAGCAGAGACAGAAGCCCAATGCACTCTGAATCATTAATTGTAAACACTGGTTGGTTGATAGAGAACAGAAACCTGTGACTAGCCCTATCACATCTAGTCAGAAAGGATAGCTGTCCTATATTTACCATGCTAGCCTACAGTAGGTATTTCTGAAACTGGCTGGCTCATCTTATTACTGCTGTCTTCTGCAACATTTGTTAGGAGCCAGCGTTTTAGCACAGGAATGAAGAGCATGCGGAGAAGCCCGAAAGTTTGTCTTAAACAGGTAGTGAGCGATCCATGGTAGGCCGCAGTACATTCATGGAAATGTGTGGGTTACTCGTGCCATCTTGTCGAGCAGATAGAGTCATAGGATTTGAGCCCAAACAAGGGGACTTATAGGGGGCTTTCTCACGAGGGTATGGCCAAAAACTGCGCCTATGCCCACAAAGATCCTAGGATTACATGATCAATCTACTCCCTGCAGCCAATTTGTCTATGATCTACCCATGTTCCAAGAGCAAGATCCCAAGGCGCAGAGCCTGACCCAGAACAGTGGGTCTTATGATGGGTACCCATCATGCACGATCAGGCGAGGAACACTCGTGGGTCACATCAACAAGTGCACAGATGATTTCATTGTCTCCGAGACAATTGTCTCCCGACCCACCCAGAAACCCTACAGAGCCGCATGGACTTCTGAAAATCCCAGACAAATTCTTCAGAGCAGGAGACAAGGTGGGTCTAAGAACAGCAAGAACCAAGTTGGCCCAGAGAATCCACAACTCTGGGGTGGCAGGGACAGCAGTGACACACAGCGCATGTGGCAGGGCATTCGAGCCATTACCAACTACAGGACATCATTACCTGCCTCTGAAAATGACAGATCCCTTCCAGAGCTGCTGAACAGCTTGTTGCAGAATGACGTGGCGGCGAGGAAGACCAACCCGGCTCCTAATGACCAGGCGCTGTGTCACACCACGGCTCATGTGAGGAAAACTCTATGCTGAGTCAACCCATGTAAAGCTGCAGAACAAGACAATATCCCAAAGTGCTCAGAGAACAGTCTAACAGCTGGCACATGTCATCAACCACACCTCAACATCTCTCTGTGAGCAGCGTCGTTGTTTCCATGTGATTCAAGCCCACTATGATCATCACTGTGCCGAAGAAGTCAAGTCAATTAGGCTTTTATTGTCACATGGTACACAGTGAAATTAAACAATGTTCCTCCAGGACGTCCTTCAATGTCCCATCATCATGAAGTGCTTCGAGTGGCTCATCACGAGAGACATCAAGACCCTACTGCTGACCTCACTGGACCCACTTCAGTTTGCGTATGACCCCAACCGTTTCAACGAATGACGCCATCTCCAGCACACTCCATCTGGCCCTCTCACACTTGGAAACCTACGTTCGAATGCTGTACATAGATTTCAGTTCAGGATTCAATACTATCAGCCGCCCACACAGCCTGTCTGGCCTGATCACCTGCTGACTCAGGACTGTGTAGTGACACAGATTGAAACACATCAAGTTTGCTGATGACCAGACCATGGTGGGTCTCATCAGCAAGCACCACGAGTCAGCAAACAGAGAGGAAGTGCAGAGACAACAACCTCTGAACGTCTATGAGAAAAAAAGAGATTGTCGACTTCAGGAGGCCACGGAGGCACCACTCTCTCCGCTGAAAATTGACGACTTCTTTGTGATCGACAACAGCACCAAATTCCTGCGTGTCCATCTGGAGGAGAACAGCACCTGGTACCTAAACACCGGCTCCTTACACAAGAAAGCCCAATGGTATCTTTTGTTTTTCAGGAGGTTGTGGGCGGCGCAGCTTCTTCCACTGATCCTGGCCATTTTCTATAGCATGCTGAGCAGTCGCATCACCGTCTGGTTTGGGAATTGTGCGGTCTCGGATCACAAGACCGCTGAACGTCTATAAGAAAAAAAGAGATTGTCGACTTCAGGAGGCCACGGAGGCACCACTCTCTCCGCTGAAAATCGACGACTTCTTTGTGATCGACAACAGTACCAAATTCCTGCGTGTCCATCTGGAGGAGAACAGCACCTGGTATCTAAACACCGGCTCCTTACACAAGAAAGCCCAATGGTATCTTTTTTTTCTCAGGAGGCTCTGGGCGGCGCAGCTTCTTCCACTGATCCTGGCCATTTTCTATAGCATGCTGAGCAGCCGCATCACCGTCTGGTTTGGGAATTGTGCCATCTCGGATCACAAGACCCTACTGCTGATAGAGAGGACAGCAGAGAAGATAATCTGGGTCTCTCGAAGACATCTACACCACACACTGCATCTGCAAAGCCACCAGCACTCTGGCTGATCAGACACACCCATCAGTCACACTCTTCACAAACTATCTGTCTCCTCAACAAAAAGGGACTGGACTGATAATCACACACACACAAACACACTGATCAACAACCATTTATCAGTCCTGTGCAGCGGGACCATCGTCAACAACATCACAATCGGTACTCCGCATGCATGGTCAGGTGAGGAACACACCTTGTGTCCCTGGCCGGCAGACACTATTCTCCGCTCTGCTTGTATACCAAGGACCTGTCTGAAAATGAAAGGCAAGAAATTTGCACTCCGGCCTTTTAAAACATAAAAACAAAAAATAGTTACATGCAAGTATGAGCGGGCCCAAACACCTGCGCAATTGGCACTTGGGCGCACCCCAACAGGTGCGTCCTTTTAGCACTCTGAAACCTCTTAAGCATATATGACATATGTTTAACACACTTGGGTATGTGTGTGTGTGTGGATGTGTGTGTGTGTGTGGATGTGTGTGTTCGTTTAGTATGTGTACTGTCCATGAAAAACTAAAATTTTGCTTGTGTGTGTGTGTGTGTGTGTGTGTGTGTGTGTGTGTTTCATGTCTGTCTGTCTGTCTGTCTGTCTGTCTGTCTGTCTGTATGTGATGTCCTCTGTGGTTGTTTTTGTGTGTGTTTGTGTGTGTGTGTGTGTGTACGGTATGATTGTCTGAATGTGTATTGTGTGTGGTATGTTTATTTTGGATGTGTGTGAGTGTGTAGTGAGCGTGTGTGTATGTATTATGCATTTATAATGTTTGTGTGTGTGTTTAGTATGTGTGAGTGTAGGATGTGTAATCTTTCTGGCTATGGTAAGTGTATAGTATTTGTGCATATAGTGTGTATAGAATGTGTTGTATGTGTCTGTGTACGTGTGTTTGTGTGTGTGCGTGTGTGTGTGTGTGTGTGTGTGTGTGTGTGTGTGTGTGTGTGTTTCATGTCTGTCTGTCTGTCTGTCTGTCTGTCTGTCTGTCTGTATGTGATGTCCTCTGTGGTTGTTTTTCTGTGTGTTTGTGTGTGTGTGTGTGTGTGTACGGTATGATTGTCTGAATGTGTATTGTGTGTGGTATGTTTATTATGGATGTGTGTGAGTGTGTAGTGAGCGTGTGTGTATGTATTATGCATTTATAATGTTTGTGTGTGTGTTTAGTATGTGTGTGTGTAGGATGTGTAATCTTTCTGGCTATGGTAAGTGTATAATATTTGTGCATATAGTGTGTATAGAATGTGTTGTATGTGTCTGTGTACGTGTGTTTGTGTGTGTGCGTGTGTGTGTGTGTGTGTGTGTGTGTGTGTGTGTGTGTGTGTGTGTGTGTGTGTGTGTGTGTGTGTGTGTGTGTGTGTGTGTGTGTGTGTGTGCGTTTGTGTGTGTGTGTGTGTGTATCTTCAGAATGTGTGTGTATTACTGGAACTGCCCAGCTCGGGGGATTGTAGGCTATCAGCTAGAAACACCTGCTGAAGTTTGAAGCTAAGAACATACTATAGATTGGTACAACTGGCCATTGAATATACAATGAAGATTTAATTTCAGCCTTTTAAGGGAGAAAGAACAAAATAGTTACAACCTGTGCCATTGTCACAACCTGTATGCCTTTTCATCACGCTAAGATCTCGTAAACAAATATGACATAAGTTTAGGGCATCATCATAGCTAGACGTGGCTTTCTAATGCAACATTGCTAGATGTCACTCAACGTGGGCCAGGTTTGGGCCTAACTCAACCATGTTAGGCCATGTCATGTATAGACTGTTTAGTTTAATGAGATCTAGAAGATGCAGACATTCAATAGATAAATGAATAAATAAAAATCTTTAAAAGACCAATTCAGCCCTCGCACATTTACGACATCAGCAGTCTTAAATCTCTAGCAGGTCCATTCATGGATCCTTTGCATATAAGGCCGGGCAAGGAACGCTTGTAATGTCCCAGCCCAGCACATTCTAGATCTTGATCTAGATCCACTCCTGGGGGTGGCCACAGGCCTTCCAACTGGCAACCTTAAGGACAATGCTAAGCGGTCAGGCTGATCCATACGCAATCACCAGGCAATGCTGCCAGATTGCCAGATGAGAAATTTACTCATACCTGTCTAACTGTTAAAAAGGCAGAACCATTACCAACTTTAAGAATTGGGGACGTATTTTAATGTTAATTAAAAATGAAGTTTAGTATGGGGAACAGAACGACGTATGAAGAACGTATTATTCATGAGGAATGCTTAAATGAATCAATTTGAGTTTCATGTTAAAGGCTTTCATTTATTTAAAGCAGATGCATTACTCAATTTCTGATCTCTACAACAAGCCAACACATATTCATGATGATGATGAACATCTCCTCAAGCTTGCTCCAGCCAGTCCTGTGCAGCGTCCCGCAACATCACAATGGGTACTCTCCATGTATGGTCAGATGAGGAACACTCGTGTGTCCCTGGCCGGCACATTCTATACCCCGCTCTGCTTGTATACCAAGGACCTCTCTGAAAATGCGCCGAAGTTTGACGCAACGAACATACATTGGTACATCGTGCCATTGAAGATACAATGAAGATTTTATTTCAG
>QNUK01001797.1:0-28160 GCA_013621035.1 Clarias magur
ATGTTTGTATTCCCTAATAAAAATATATTACTAAAAGTAACTTTAGTCAACACAACAGAGATATGAAGTTGAACCTATACATCTCAGAAATGCTGTTTTTACAAGTTATTATAAGTGTAGTGGTAGGTGTAGTGTCTTTCAGTGAAATTAGAATGGAGTCTTAAAGTTTTCTTGTTTTCATTTTTGTGAATAGTCAGATAACAAAAGGAACAGCTGTAGTTTTTAGTACATGCGTAGGCAACAGTTTCCACAAACTGGCAAGTATATTCATGTGAAAGCAGACTTTTCTTTTCTATGAGCTGCTTGTTTTTCTTTTCCATATAAACTCCTTGACCTGCTTGTTAATGTGGTCTGGTTATGAAAGTTGATTATTGTCTTTTTTGCAACAGGGGTGTGTTAAGAGTAGGGGTAGAATTTTTAAAGGAATTTTTTCCCTTATTTTGCTCCGAGTTCTTACTTGTTTTGAGTTCCACAGGGACATTGTGTAATTCACTTCCGTTTTTCTTAGCACATGAGCAGTCAGCTCTGTGCTCCAATAAATGTGTTTCACTCCAGATGTTGTGTGCACATCTCCCCTGCCAAGTAGGCCATTGCCTCCTGCCCCTGCAGTGTGCTCTCCACCAATCCCTGCTTGAGGCAGCGCTCTTACTTGTTGACTTTGACCTATTAGTAAGTGGGTAGGTGGATGTAAGTCGAGAATGTAGTAAGGGGGGGACAAAAGGGCATTTGTTTTCTGTTTCAGGACATTGTACTCATTAGAGTATTTTCCCTAGGACACAGCATAGAAATGCATCTGGGCAGCAAAGGTTTTTCTTGTGCACAAGTGCAGTCACTTAACCTAGGCATCCCAGATAAAAGATGAACTCATATCAGGTGGTTAACTTTTCAGATTAAGCTGTCTCCTCTTCAGGGTCTATTTTAAGTTGGGAGAGATATAGTGTTTGTATCTGTTTATTTAACTCACTTGATAACAAGGGAAGATAATATCTTCCTCTTGAGATGCCACAGGAAGCCCTGTTTCCTGTATGCTGACAATGTTTTGAGGACTTCCCAAAATGTAGAACCAAGAATAGAAACTAAATAAGGTAGGTTAAAGATCCTTTTAGAACAAATGAAATAGGTATCTTAGGGAAATGAATATTCAGGCAGCGACTGAGGGGATTTTGTACTCTGTTTGTGCGGCTAAGAGTATTGGATAATGACGTAACTTGTGGCCATATTTCACTACGATGGCCTGTTCTGTGTGTTTTTTATTTTTTTTCCTTGTGTGGGAGGCGTCAGTGATTTCACTTCTCTCAAGCCTGTGGCTTGTTTTCCTCCTTTGGACTGTGGAGCTGGGGTGGTGGGTGGTGTTGTGGCGAATGTTTGCACGCAGTAGAAAACAGTCTTTTAGACTTGAGTGATTGCTTCTCCTTGTCTATACTGCTTTCCTGTTTAGCCCTTCTTTGTCCTGTTTGTTACTATCCTTGCACAAGAAGGCTGCTCTCATTCAGCAAATGAGATCATTTTTATGGTCTATTTTTATGTAGAAATAATTGAAATGTTGATGTACATTTCCACTACCAGACTTGATCACCTCCTGTACTATTACAGTCATGGGAGGAAGTTTTTCATAGACAAATAAATACAGCTTTGAGTTGGAAGTGCTTTCTTTAATTCTTTGTCTATGAGGTGCGAATTAATTAATATAGAATGGCTCCCTTATAAGGAGTTTCTTTAAGGAGTTTTTATCCTTCTCGTAACTAACAGACACAGCTGTCGGGCGCAGACAACAGGGAGGAGCATCCATGTTCACTGCTATATGAACATGGCAGATTACTTTTAGGAAATGTATTATAATATTTTCAGTGTGTTGGAGTAAACGTCAATACATGGCATAAGACTATCAGCTAAAGTTGTTTAAAATGAACATAATATGAATAATGAATAATTGTTGAAATGTCAGAGACTTTTAAAATTATTGCTATGTCATCACTGAAGGTTCTATGTCTTCTGTTATTTATCTTATTTATCTGATTATCATTGCAACTAGAATGGCTGCTGAATGCACACATTTTGTTTCCAGCATTTGTAATGAATGTTAAATCATGATTATTAGAATTAGTGTGGAGGACGGCGTAGGGTGGTGGAGCGTCTGTAAAATGACTGACAGTAAGCACATGAAAACACAAAGAAGCGTTTCAGATCTGAAGTCCGTTTTCCATAAAGGTTTTCTCAGTAACTTAATACATTTTGGCAAGAACAAAAACTTAATGCATTGTTTATTTTTCATGTTGTATATATTGTCAAGGTTATTTTTAAATAGATTTTATACTAAGGGAAAAAAATGGCTCTTGTCCCATTACATAAACACTTATTTTACAGTATATTTTGACTATAATAAAGGGCTTAATAGCCCAACACATCATACAGTAGCAAGCATGCATGGATTCATTTAAAGAAATTTCATATCAATTTAATATATTTTTATTATTTCCTAGGCTTTATTAGAAAGTTATTGGTACCACAGACATGACATAATTTGGGTCTCTGCAGAAGGGGGGAAGAAGAAAGGGAGAGAAGAAACATCACATGCCTAAAATCTGACCAAGAAACATTTAGTTCCCTAATGAATACTTAAGCTGACAGGAGCACTTTTTTTTCACACTCAGCATTCTTGGTCACCTGAGTAGGCAGTTAACCATTACATTTTGCTACTAGAGCTTTGTGGTTTCATTTCCAGTGAATTATTACTGCCTTCTGCAGTATCACCCTGAAAAGTTTTGAACCAGCTTTGCACAATCAGATAGAAGTAAAGCATGTCTGCTGAAGTCTTATTAATGTACGAACAACCTGTTCCGTGGAATGTTTTGGAGAATAAACAGTGGAAAAAATTAGTGAATCTTGTCCCCTTTTTTTCTGAAAAGAACATGTAATATTAGCACTGTGGGAGGTTTCAGTCTATATTCACAGCCACAGCTATTTCTGTTTGTTCACACTTCTAGATATATCGCCTAGAGTCATATTAATATAGTCTTTTGGTTTTAAAGTGGTTTCATTATTTTGCATACATATATTCATTATTTGTAATATGTGATAATTCCAGTGACTACTTCTACACTTTTAATGTGTGGGGAAAATGTGTGAATTATCCATCTTACAGTACTGTACATAGATTTTCTCTCACAGTTGGCACATATGTGCTGACCGTTTCTAATCTACTCCTGTATCCCATTCTCAGATCAGGTACTGGAGAAGGCCATGCACAAGTGCATCCTGAAGCCTCTGAAACCTGTGGTGGGGGCAGCTCTGCACAACTTCCAAATGAGCAGTGGAGTCTGGCAGCAGCTGAAGGAGAACCTGGCTCTAGCCAAAACCAAGCAGCCACAAGAGATGGGTGTAGATGGAGCCATGCCACCAGACCCTGTGTCCATAGAGAAGATTCGTCATAAGTTCCAAAATATGCGCAAACTGTACTCACCTGAGAAAAAAGTGTCACTACTGCTCCGTGTCTGCAAGCTCATTTACACCATCATGGAAGACAATTCAGGTAAGAAATAGTGCAAACATACTTCAACCATAATTTTATTCAGATGGAGGATTAATAGGGTTTAATGTGGTTTTAGGGAGAATGTATGGAGCAGATGACTTCTTGCCCATGCTGACATACGTGCTGGCTCAGTGTGACATGCCTGAGCTGGATACAGAAATTCAGTATATGATGGAGTTACTAGATCCTTCTCTGCTGCATGGAGAAGGTACATCAGTCATTCACTATGGATTCATAAACAAGGCACCACATCCAAAAAGCACTATTTTGACATTGCAGCTATGCTGATTTATTTATTAATCTAAAATAAAGTTTAAACGATAATTTTCCATTCTTTGTAGGTGGCTACTACTTAACTAGTGCATACGGAGCTATGTCTCTGATTAAAAACTTCCAGGAAGAGCAGGCAGCACGGGTGCTGAGCTCAGAAACCCGTAACACACTCCACCAGTGGCACCGCAGACGCACAGCTCAGCGCAGCACACCATCCGTGGACGATTTTCAGGTGACCCACTCACCACATAGTACACATGACTCGTCCTAATTGTAGGACACGGTGAAATAGTAACTTTGTGTTTGGAAGATATGTGTTTTTATGACAAGCATTTAAGGACTCACCTCCTGCTAAAAGTGCTTTGGATGCAGAAAAAAAAAATCATGTCTATGCTTGATCAATAATTTACCCTGGAGTTCTCAACAGAAATGACAGTTTAGCAACATGTCTGCAAACTTTAAGCATTTAAGACAGCTAAAGTGATGTAACTACCATTATATCACTGTTCAGTTAAGTCATGTTTTTACTTCATATTTACATTGCACTGGACTGATGATGCATTTACATTTAGACATTTGGGAGATGCCCTTATCCAGAGAGACTTATATTTTTATCTTATTATACATATGAGCACTTGAGGGTTAATAGCCCAACAGGGACAACTTGGTTGGTGGTCGAAGGATTCGAACCTAGGACCTTCTGGGTCATGGGCCTTAACCACAGAGGACCTTCTGGGCCTTAACCACAGAGCTCCCCCTGACAGAATAGTCCATCTGTTCTGTTAGACATAAATGACTTGGACTAGGACTGAACAATATGATGATATAATACTTAAATGGTCATAAATTATAGATATAAAAAACTATTTCTAAGATATCACAGTTTCTCCAATATTTAAAAAAAAATAATGTTTTTAATTATTTTAGTTTTAGAAAACTCGAAGGAGATTGTTGGATGGGAAAGTTTTGTACTGTTTTGTTTCACAATTTTTTAAAGTTTCTTTTAAATTATCCTCCTTGTAAGGGTTAATTTTTTTTAAGTCATTAAGTCACAAATCTATCCATCATAATGCTCTGCTATCCAGTATCAGCCAAATAAGGATGTGTTCCCTCTTGAGACGGGTTCCTCTCTTCCACGTTTCCATGTTCCACGTCATGTCGGGGAGTTTTTCCTTGCCAACATCACCTTTATCTTGCTCATTGGGGACTAATTAACAAAAATTTGTGACCGGAATTGTTTATTTTTGTAAGTGTTTTGCGATAATGTCTCACTTTTACAAAATTTTACAAAAATAAAATGTACTTGAATCGATGCACATTATATATCATAATGATGTATAAAGTATTGTGATATATTTTTATCACTCAATCCGTGTTTTTGTCAGAAAAAATAACTGAAAATGTATACTTCCGGGAGTTTGATAGTGATATAGTGTATTATTGCATTGTAAGTACTTTGATTTTTTTTTTACCTGCCTATAAAAAAAGACATATTTTTTCTGTGCTGAATAATATTATTCATGAGTTATTTAAAGAAGGTATTTTTATTTCTCATGATTAATTATGATTTGTTTTATAAGATCAGTAATCATTTGTTCCTTTAAAGAAAACTAATATAGCTCTTCTCTTTGTGTGTAGAACTACCTAAGAGTTGCACTCCAGGAACCAGACAGTGGTTGTACAGCTAAAACTCTAAAGGTGCGACCGTACGCAACCACAGAAGAGGTTTGTCAGTTATGTGCTGAAAAGTTCAAGGTGCGTGACCCTAATGCCCATGCCCTGTTTCTGCTGACGGAGGAGAGCACGCAACAGCTGGCCCCGGACACACACCCACAGAAGATCAAAGCAGAGCTACACAGTCGCCCACAGAGCCAGACGTTTTACTTCGTCTACCGCCGGATTCAGAACCTCAATCTCCCTGCTCCAGCAGACGAATTCAATCACAACTCGGTTCCTGTCTGAGCCTGAAGCCTCGGAAACTTGCGTGTCGTGAATTTACTCTCTTCCCTAATTGCTGCGAGTGTTTTTCACATCACCACAAAGACAACTGTGCTGTTTTGGAAATGTTTGCATCTAAAGGAAACAGAAAATGATGCTAGGCCCTGAGGAAAGAAGGAAGGAAGGATGTGTCTGACAGATGCTGCATTTTCAGCTCTTCTTTTTCTTTTTTAATCTTTCAGGAAGTGGAACGTGAGCATCACATTTGAGGAAGCCACTTTTATGTTGTAAACGATACAGGAGAGTTGACCATAGGCAAGCGTGCTAATGGAGGGTTGAGTATGAATGTGCATGTTCATAAAAGAGCGAGGCCTGTTTAATAGCCGGTTTCAGGTTTTTCTATGCTGAGGATTTTCTTTTCTTGCGTCAGTATAAATAATGCAATACTCTTATATGACTGCTTTTTTTTAAAGGACAAAATTTATTGGATGTGTTTTAAATAGTCTGCATTTTCATATGGTGGCTGGCTTCAGGGGGCTCTTTAGCTCATAGTCTGACATGTTGTGCAATATGAGCAAGTCCACTGCCAAGGACATGGAGGAATCCATATCTATATCTGACTTTATACTTTGCCTTTTTATATACTGAAAACCTAATTGTTAACATATGTTAAACAGTTTTGATGCAGTTGCTGGTAAACTGCTTTCTTTTTACGTATTTAAAATAATTAGTATAATAATGCATGCCTTTGTTGGTTAAGTATATTAACTAAGAACCAGGCACTGTTGCCAGTGATATTTTATCATATGCATATTTGTACGAATGAAATCATATGAGTCAGCGCTGGTGGTCAGTCAGTTGACCACAAACATGTTGTTTATCCTCCCATCCTTGCTAATTTATAAAGCAGTTTTGCTATGAAGATACATATAAATAAAATCTTGAATCCAAGTTTTAGAAAATACTGTACTACTGACAAGCTAAAGGCTTGTGTGTGAATAAATCTGAGCTGCATCTCAGTGATTTATGATCCTTGCTGGCAAGTTACTGAAAGTGTGCAGTGGGACAGGAAGGTTGTTTGAAGGCGAGGAGGTTCTAGGAGTAGAATGTAATGATCAGTAAAGAAATAGGAAGGACTAAATGGCAGGTCATACAAGAATGGAATTACATTCATTGGAAGAACATCTCAAGTAATGGATTTTATACGTTTTACTGTAAATTCTGATCAGGTAACATTTGACTAATTTGTTCGGGGTTTTTTTGTTTGTTTGTTTTCATTTATCATTTATGTTTGTCTAACTACAAAGGATGAGATTTACCAAGTGTGTGATTTCCTCTTAAAGTGCTGTGCATTTTTATGTCTGGCCATCGATGGTAGAAATGTCATTGACTGATATGTAGGCAGTTTGGTTACATGAGACCAATCAATGCAATAGGCTAACCCTTGTAGCATTGACAGAAATACGTCAGGGCCAGCAGGAAAAACAAAAACGAAATACATGATGTTTAATTGTCTTTTTTTAAGTTTAAATATAAAATATGTAAATGTGATTTAACTAGATATTATAAAGTTGATAAGTATATATTTATATGCAATCTGTGCTGGGATTATCACAGATTTTTTTTTTAAAGAAAACTTCTTAATTCAAATGTGTTAAATTGTATTATATTGCAAATGTTTCACTACTAGCACTCCCATTGTAAGTTTTTTTAATGTGGCATTTATTCATGAACAGTACTATTTTGCACACAATAAATAAGAACAAATATATTTCTGTCTATCGCTTTGTTTTTCCTTCATAACTCATCTTGAGTAATCTTTTATAATGATCAAAATCACGGTGTCTTGGGGTCGGGGAACATTTCTCAGTAACATTGAATCCAAAGAAGAATACATCTTAGATCCGATGCTTGTTCATCACGACAACACACAACAAATACACACAAACATTTTTGGACAGGTTTACTTTTTTCCCTACGTAGAGTAGTTTGTGAATTTAATTATGAAAAAACTAATTATACGATAGATAGATAGATAGATAGATCACTGTGTGTCAAATGAGTCACAGCAACTATGTTTTTAAGACTCTGGCATAATGTTATGATTTCACAGAAATTCTGCCCATATTACATAATTTTTTTTTTACAAAATCAGATTCTGAGAAAGCGTGATTCCACACATTACACATTTATTCCGCCTAAACATGTTTATACTTCTCTTTGCCAAATACCACAAACACTTATCCAAATGCCGGATTCAGTTCTTCAAAAGGGATTGCATTCTTTGCGGATTTTTAAAAAAGTTTCTTTAGCGCCATCCAGTGGCCTTTAGGTTCCTGTGCATTGTAAAAACTGAGGCTTGTATCGTTTTTGTAGGCTCGAGTATAGCGTTCATTTTCTTGCTAAATCACGCGGTTATTTTGCAACGCACGAGACTCATAAGAGACTGTCAGTCATTTGGCAAACCGCCGTGACGTAAGCAACCACGCGATACTAACTTTCTATGATTATCTCCTCAAAAACCAGGATTCATTTGGTTCATGTTATAGTTTTATTCAAGTACCGTGTCTGTATTTCATTGTATCTAAAGGCAATACTGTTGTAAACAGTTTTAAAAGCAGAGTATTTGAAGACATCTGGTGATTTCTGCGCCTGAAGCCGGGGGGCGGAGCCTGGCGGCCATATTGAGCAACTCAAACCCAAGAAGTTCAACTGTACAAATACCTGTTCAAATAAGTAATAGTATTATGTACTGTAAGTGTCAAAGTTGAAGTTTTATGTGAATCTTAAATCTCTCGTATAAAATTTTTATTTAGTAAAATGGAAATATAAATTATTTACCTTGCTTAAAGTTGATTTTAAATTCATTAGCAGATCTAGTACATTGCATGGCCACCAAACAAACAAGAATCAGATTCAATTATTTGTCACATGTAAGTTAAAGCATAGTGAAAAGAGTTTTTTCGCAGCTGGGAAGCTGGGGTCAGACAGGATACAGTGCCCCTGAAGCAGATAGGGATATCTTGTGTTTGTGTTATGTGAGGAATTTAACAAGGAGACAGTGACAGGTTAGATAAGTCAGCAAAGGGGGTGCATTATAACAGGAGCAGCAAGTTATACCATCTGGGCCAGTAAGACTGCTTTGTAAAGGAAAATAAATAATTGGAAGTAATAAACCATACCATGGGAATTACAGTGTTGGGATTAGTGAAAGAAGAGAAATAGCCATTAAAAGCATTGGAAACAAACAGAGGATTGAAAAAAATTAACTATTTTGTCTAGGATACAGTACTTTTGTTAGTTTTACTAAAATGTGGTTAAACTTTTCCACAACTTTTTAAAATGTTTATTAATTACATTAGTATCCTCCAAATAGAAGAGGTTCCCATGCATTGTCAATGAAATTAATTAACTGTATGTTGTCCCTGTTTGGAATATAGGCACTCTTGAAATACTGCTCAACTATACAAATTAGTGGACCACATCTACATGTGGTATAAAAAGACAGCAATCTGCAACTGGAGCATAGAGTGAACGGAACACTATAAATAAATTCATTCATTATCCATCCTCTGTTGCATCATTAGGCAGCACGGTGGTGTAGTGGTTAGTCACTCCACCCTTGCACCTCCAGGGTCCGGGTTCGATTCCCGGCCAGGTTCGAGTCCTGTCTCTGTGTGCATGGAGTATGCATGTTCTCCATGTGCTTGGTGGGTTTCCTCCGGGTACTCCGGTTTCCTCCCACAGTCTAAAGACATGTAGGTTAGGTAGGTTCCCAAATTGGACGTAGTGTGTGAGTGTGTGTATGCCATGTGTCCAGGGTGTATCCCGCCTTGTGCCCTAAGTATCCTGGGATAGGCTCCATGCCCACTGTGACCCTGAATACATGATTAAGCGGTATAGATGATGAGTGAGTGTTGCATCATTGAGGACAGAGATACAAATAGCATCTGAGAGGATGTTAGTACAAGAAATGTGATTGGGGATAAATGGGTTTCATTAACCAAACAGTTGCGCACAAGTCTGATAAGTTTGCTTATCAACCGGAGAGCCAGGAAGAAACCTTGTACCAAGCACAGGGAGAACATTCAAACTCCATACGCATATACCCGAGGTGGGAAATGAACCTACAACCCTGGAAATGCATGTCCACTGTTCTAACCACTACACAACCATGCCTCCTTTGTGGAGGAGGGATAATGTTCTGAGACTGTTTTTCAGGGTTCTCCTAGTTCCAGTGACAGTGATTGTTAACAACATTTTAGACAACCATACGCTTTCAACTGCTTCCAAAGGTTTGGGGAAGGTTCCCTGGCCACAAGGTAAGGCCCAAAAAGATATGATTTGCTGAGGTTAGTGAGAACAGTCCTAGTTTCATCCCCACTTATCACCTTTGGGATGAACTGGAACTTTGATTATGAGCCAGAACCTCTTGTCCAACATCAGTCTGACCACACAAATGCTGTTGTTAAGTCAATAGGCACATAGTCACACAGACAGGGTTTCCAGAAGGCTGCAAAGGAATTTTTATAGTGCTGGAATAGGTTGGAATGCGGTGTCTAACCTGAGCTGTAATGGGCAGGTGTCCACATACTTTTGGTCATATAGCATATTCACTACACTTGTGCAGAAACACTACGCTAACTACCAGGGATGCAGGTATCATATTTCCTCTCGGTCATCACTTGCGTTTAGTGGCGTGACGTATGCATGTGACGTATACTAAAGAGGCGGTGCATGGAAATGTACGAACCAATGGTAGGCATTTGTGAGTGATGCCACGCCCATACGGTGTCAGTGCGGGTTGCGGGAGGCGCCGATGTCCAGGAAGTAAACACTTCACTTAGCCTGAGTGAGCGATGGAGCGCACAGCGTCAGACACAGAAACCGATGATTATGAGCAGCCTTTGCTTCATCGGCGAAAGGACGACGACATAAAAAGAGGTGAATAGATGCTGTATATGTGCATGTGTATTTTGGGAAGAGCGAGTTCGTGGCAGAAAGCAAAAAATCAATGGAGATCCACATGTGGCGACAGCAGGCTGCAGACCCCGGTGTTATGTACACGTTGCGGTGTATCAGAGTATATTTAGCAGCCCTACCTTATCTAGAGACTGAAGTTTTATTTGCATGATTACAGGAATGCTAACGTTAGCAGTAATAACAGTCGCGTGGTCACGTAGTGCAGCACTTAGTTATAGACTAAACTAGCTAGATATTTAATTCACGTTACAAGTCTACACTCTGTCACTGGCTAATACATTCACGTTTTATATAATATTTAAATTGATGAAAACAATCAATTAATCTATTTTAATGTTCAAAGCACCTATACCTGGTGAGTCTGAGGCATTTTGATGATTTAGCGTGTTTGCAGAAATCAGCTGATCTCGCCGTGACGTCATGAGACGGCGCGTGATGACCAGGTGTCCGTTTAATCACGATGGTGTTATGATCAGAACTATGTCTGCTACACTTTTTCTACTTCAGTTACACTTTTCCTACACCTTTTTCCAGCAGTTCAAAGTTAAAAATTTGTATATTTGGGCAAGATTAATTGCAAGAGACTGGACAGGATGCACTTTTACGGTTTTTAATGATTGTCCTTGTAATTTGTTGACAGACCGTGTAATTGCGATACAGGAAAGAAAAAGAGAAGACAATTTTACACAACTGTACATCACAAAAAAAAATATGAGAAACACTGCACAGGCAGCAGAAATGCAGCACAGTATGGGAAATCGCAGTGCTGTTATTCTACACCTCCTGACTATCCTGTCTGTCAGGCTGCACATTGTCTTCCACATCACAATGCAGCTCTGAAAGAATCTTTTGTCTTATCCATCCTCAGCAGACATCTTCAGTGACGTCCTGACATACCGCATCCATGTCAGTCAGGTCGATCATTGGTTGGTGAAAAGCTTTAAACATTAATCTCTATTGGTGAAGTCAAGATTTCATCAATTTAGGAGAAATTTACAGAAAAAAAGATCTAATAGAAATGTCTAGAAAATATCCTCAACAGATTATGAACTGGTTCAACCATATTACATGTAATGACATATACGTAACTGTATGCTTTAATGCATACCTGTTCCACATAATGCTTTAATGTTCTGGAGTGAGCAGGGCGGAACGCTGGCTTAGTAGTAGACATTGGGGCCTCGCACCTCCAGGGTCAATGGTTCGATTGTTGTCTCGTGTCTGTTGAGTTTGCATGTTCTCCCCATGCTTGGTGGGTTTGCTCCAGGTACTCCAGCTTCCTCCCACAGTCCAAAGACATGCAGATTACGTTAATCTGCGTTCCCAAATCGCCCGTAGTGTGTGTGTACTCTGTCTCATGCTCAATGCCTCCTGGGAAAGGCTTCAGGCCCCATCATCCTGTACACAGCTTAATCAGTATAGAAAAATAAATGAATTAATGAATAAAAAAAGCAACTGATAATATAGAAAACAGCAGACAATTTTGCATGAAAGTGCCAAAGCGTTTGCAATTTGTTTAAAAAAAATGCTTTTATGATATGCGCAAGTGACAAGATGATGTGGAGGTTGTACAAGTTGTTTTGAGAATTTCATTTCTTATTTGAGAAACGAACCAAAGTCACTGAGAATAACGTAAACTCCACCCTTATCAAGCATTTCTCTGCCGATCACGAGACAAGAATTCTATAGTGTTGGACTTTATTCTGCACTCATAATGTGTTTCAGCATACCCCGTGACTTCACTGCATATGCACAAGCAAGATAAGATTTATTTTGTCTACTGTGTATGCAACTGTCTCTAACTTTCAATAAAAGCCATTAACAGCCTCTTGTGTTTTATATATAAATTAGAAATGAGCTTAAAATAACTGTAGAGTTACGGTTGCATTTCCTGCAGCAGATGAAATATGAGAGGTATGGTGATGACTCAGGTCCTGGTGTAAAAGGGTAGGTTCAGACAGCAGTCATTTTAGCTTCCACCAAAAGTTCTTATCCCTGCACGAAATATTGATGTTTTTTTTTCTTCTTTTCTTAATGCATGTCCAGAAGAAGCTGTGTACATGGAGATGGCTGAAAATCTTTTTAAAAATGCATAATTTCTAATGCTCCCCCCCTTTAACCTCTGTTCAGTTTTAAGTTAACAGTTAAATTAAACTTAATCCGGTTATGAATATTGTTGTAAGCTGTGGCTGTGGAGATATAGTCAGAGCCAACCAAACACACCTTCCATAAGTTCACTAAAAGATAATTTAATTGACTTCAGGACCTAATATTCTTCAGCTCTTTATAAATGTAGCTAGCAACCGTTGCTATTTATGCCAGTCTGGGAAACGTCTGTTAAATGCTGAGATTTGGCCGCCTTGGGCTGCTACAAAGATTTCACGTTAGAGTGAAGAAAGTCAGATGATCTTCTACTTAAAGTACTTGAGAGTCACTCTAAACAAAGCTGTGGGCTAAAGTCACAGATTTATGAATAAATATTGTTTGTAAGACAATAATGTCATTGGTAAAATAATGCTGACCACCAAGTGCAAATCTTCCTAGAATATTAATTTCAGATATTTTTATTTAACATTTTGCAAGAGCAACTTGGAAATGAGCTAATCCAGGTGTATCTGTGGCCTAGACAGGTTATTGCGTTATATAACCCACAAGTCCTGACATACTGTCCACAGGTAGTAATTATTGTTTCTTAAAGACATCCCTGTGCATATTTCTGTGTCATTGTGTGCATGTTCTGAAAGATCATTCTGTTCTTACAGCTCCAGTGCTATGCTCTTCACGCTATGGCCTTGCCTTACTGTCCTGCTATGGCTTTTTTGTGGCGTATGCGCTGCGGGTGAACCTCAGTGTGGCCATGGTGGATATGCTGAAAAACAGTAGCAGCAGTAACAACGTCAGTGGCTCCGTGTGCCCGAGGCATACCAGTCCAGCACGACCCAGCCACAATCACACAGTAAGAACAGTAAAAGATCTGTACTGTATATTTTTCTAGAAAGTTGATTAGCACGGTTTAGATTTAGTGCTTAAATTCAATTCAATTCAATTCAATTCAATTTTATTTATATAGCGCTTTTAACAATTGACATTGTCGCAAAGCAGCTTTACACAATAAAAAGAAGTAAGTTTTTATGCAATGTGTATGAATCAAAATGATAAGATTGTCCCTGATGAGCAAGCCGAGGGCGACGGTGGCAAGGAAAAACTCCCTGAGATGGTAATAGGAAGAAACCTTGAGAGGAACCAGACTCAACAGGGAACCCATCCTCATCTGGGTGATAACGGATAGCAGAGAATGATCAGCATAATAATGTGTACTGGAAGTTCAGTGTAACAGGAGATGTGTTAAAATTTAAATTAAAAGGAGTCCAGTTTGTTCCCGGAGGCTCAGGTAGACTGTAGGAGATTCCAGTCCTGAGCTATCGAACAACTGAAGTCACAGGTCCCCAGAGCATCAATCGATGATAGGACAGTCTTCATGGAAACCATCCCCAGCCACCAAGCGCATCCAGGCAGACCACACGGGGCATCCATGTGACGGGATCTCCAACCAGAAGCAGGACTCCAGGACGGGTTAGACGGCTTCAGAGGGCAGAGGGGTCTGGATCACTGGCAACTCAGGAGCGAACATGTATAGCTCGACAGAGAGACAGAGAGAGGGAAAGGAGAGAGGGAGCATATATATAACTATAACTATAACTATACTACAACTATAACAGCATAACTAAAAGGGAGAGCCAGAAGGAAACACAAACATGAGGGCTCCCTGAGATGTAAAGCAACCAATCACCTCACCGTCAACAAACCTGAGTGAACAATGAGAGTGGGGAGGACCGCATCTAAACATACCAGTTCACCAGAATACTCTACGTCCATGAGTCCCCCAGATCTGCTCCTTTACCTAAGGCTCATCTATTTACAAACATGCTGCGCTAAATAAATAGGTTTTTAGCCTAGACTTAAACACTGAGACTGTGTCTGAGTCCCGAACATTAACAGGAAGACTATTCCATAACTTTGGGGCTTTGTAAGAAAAGCCTGCCCCTGCTGTGTAGGTTTTAATACGTTGGTACTGACAGGCAGCCTGCATCCTTGATCGGGGAAGTAGGCGCGGCGGATCGCAAGACAATCAACAGTCTACCCAGATAACAAGTATGCCAGACCATTTAGTGCTTTAAATGTCAAGTGTATCTTGAAATCGTATGCTAAATCAAGGAGCCAATGCAGTGTAGATAAGATAGGGGTGATGTGCTCGTATCTTCTGGTTCTAGTGAGGACTCTCGCTGCTGCATTCTGTACTAACTGAAGCTTGTTTATACACCTAGTTGAACAACCAGACAGTAAGGCGTTACAATAGTCCAACCTAGAGGTGATAAAAGCAGCAACTAGTTTTTCTGCATCATTTAGTGACAATATGTTTCTTATCTTGGCAATATTTCTAAGGTGAAAGAAAGCTATCCTGGTAATATTATCTACATGAGCTTCAAACGAAAGGCTGGAATCTATAATTACACCGAGGTCTTTAACTGTTGCACTTGATGGAACAGAAAGGCCATCTAAAGTTACAGTCTGATCAGAAAGTTTACTTCTAGCTACTTGTGGTCCTATGACTAGAACTTCTGTCTTATCAGGATTAAGCAGAAGAAAATTAATTAACATCCAATCTCGTATGTCCTGCACACACTGCTCAATTTTAGCAAACTGGTTTTTCCTCATCTGGTGTTGCTGAGACATAATTGTGTGTCATCAGCATAACAATGAAAACTAATACCATGTTTACGAATTATGTTGCCCAGAGGAAGCATGTAAAGGGAAAAAAAAAGCAGTGGGCCTAAAACTGAGCCCTGTGGAACACCAAACTCCACTTGAGAACATGAGGAATGGTCACCATCTAAATCTACAAACTGATAACGATCAGTCAAGTAGGATCTGAGCCACAAGAGGGCAGTTCCCTTAATTCCTACTCCCTTTTCTAATCTGTGAAGGAGAATACTATGATCAATGGTGACAAAAGCTGCACTGAGGTCCAGTAACACAAGTATAGTGACACAACCCTGATCAGAGGCCCATAGGAGGTCGTTTACTACTTTAACAAGTGCTGTCTCTGTGCTGTGATGAGGCCTAAATCCTGACTGATACACTTCATTTATGCTATTTCTGTGTAGATGTGAACATAGCTGCTGTGATACTACCTTTTCCAAAATCTTGGAGATAAACGGAAGGTTTGATATCGGCCTGTAATTAGAAAGCAGACAGGGGTCAAGGTCAGGTTTCTTGATTAGCGGTTTAATAACGGCTAATTTAAAGGATTTGGGGACATACCCACCACTGAGTGAACAGTTAATTACTTTCAACAGGGGTTCTATTATTGCTGGTACTATCTGCTTGAGAAAATGTGTCGGTATAGGATCTAATATACAGGTTGACGATTTTGAAGAAGAGATGAGTGAAATTAGTTCCCTCGCTTCAAGGGGAGTAAAGTGTTCTAAGTTCTGATGTGATGTGGTTAGATCATCTGAATTATTTAAATTGTCTGGTTTCAAAGCCTGAATTTTTTGCCTATTATTTATGATTTTGTTATTGAAAAAGTTCATGAAATCCTCACTACTGCATGATGTTGTTGTGGAGATTTCTGCAGTGGTCTTGTTTTTAGTTAATTTAGCTACGGTATTAAATAAAAATCTCGGGTTGTTTTTGTTATTTTCTATTAGAGTGGAGAGATACATTGATCTAGCATCACTGAGAGCTTTTTTATAGTTCAGGATGCTCTCCTTCCAAGCTATTTTGAATACTATTAATTTAGTTTGGCGCCATTTACGTTCGAATTTGCGAGCGGTTTGTTTTAAAGCACGTGTGTGGTCATTATACCAAGGAGCGAGTTTCTTATCTCTAAGCATTTTCCTTTTAACTGGAGCGATATTATCTAAGCTATAACGAAGTGCTGACTCTAGATATTCATTCGCCTGTTCGAGTTCTGTGAAGTCAGATGGCGATCCAATCCAAGTAGATAATTCTGGAAGATTATTGATAAAGCTCTGTGCGGTATTTGATGTAAATGTACGTTTAAGGTGGAAGCGCGGTGCTGTGCGTACATTATTACTATGACACGCTTTAATCGAGACAAGATAGTGATCTGAGATAACTTCAGACTGTGGAATTGTGGTTATATTTCCTATACTTAATCCGAAGGATAATATTAAATCCAAAGTGTGAGCTGCTTTATGAGTGGGTCCTACTATACACTGATTTACTCCTACTGAGTCCAGTATGGACAAGAATGCTGTTCTCAGAGGGTCTTCTGGATTCTCAAAATGAATATTAAAATCTCCAGCAATTAACGCTTTATCTACAGAAACAACAAGGTTTGAAAGGAAATCTGCAAATTCGCAGAGAAACTCCGAGTACGGCCCTGGGGGTCTGTAAATGATGATTAGCGGGATTGACTGAGCTGACTTTATGTTACTATAGAGAATTTCAAATGCATTAGATTTAAAACTGTGTTTTTGTACGAGAGACAGATTATCGTTATAAATAACTGCGAGGTCTCCTCCTCTACCAGTTAGCCGAGGCTGGTGTATGTAGCTGTATCCAGGAGGACTCACTTCATTTAGAGCTACATACTCATCCTGTTTAATCCAGGTTTCTGTTAAACAGAGTATATCAAACTCCTGATCTGGAATAATTTCATTAACAATAGCTGCTTTAGATGCGAGAGATCTAATATTTAACAGTCCTAGCTTCAGATCAGAGGTGCCGGCTGTGCATTCAGTGTGATCTGAGTTTGTGGTGTCTATGTTAATTAAATTACTAAAACAGACTTTCTGAGTCTTTCTAAATGTATGTTCATGTTTAGCTCGGGGAACAGACACAGTCTCAATGAACCCTGGGTGACGACTCTATGCAGCTAGCAGACAGTTGGTTTAGCCCGTCTGTCTGCTCCCTGGCCTGGGCTCTGGATTGTCACCAATTAACTAGCCCTCTTATGAGACTTTGCGCTATACTGCAAGAAATGAGAGCAGCACCTTCCCGAGTGGGATGGACACCGTTCCGCCCTAACAGGCCAGCTTTGCCCTCAAAGGTCTTCCAGTTGTCTATGAAGCCCACGTTGTTTTCGGAGCACCACCTGGACATCCAGCGGTTCAGCGACCATAACCTGCTGTAAGCTATGTCGCCACGTCTCATTGGGATGGGACCAGAGCAAACTACTTCATTGGACATCGCCTTCGCTAGTTTAAACACCTCTGTAAAGTTACCCTTACTAATCTCTGACTGACGAAGGCGTATATCGTTAGCTCCAGCATGTACCACTATCTTAGAGAACCTGTGCTGACCTAGAGCCCTAAGATTACCTGCTATGTCCGGTGCTCTGGCTCCCGTGATACACCCGACCACTGCCGCTGGCGCCCCTAAAGGCCTAGCTAATTTCACATGTCTCAGTATAGAGTCTCCTATAACCAGAGCTCTTTCAGGTTTCTCAGCGGGTGCATCACTGAGGAGAGCGAACCTGTTGGACACGTGAAGCGCAGAAGAGGTGTGCTTCGGTGGGCTAGCCTTAGCGTTAGCTTTGGCTGAACGAGTATGCCGCCGAGTCGTCACCCACTCGCCCCGCTGTGAGGGCTCTACTGCCGGAGTCGGGGGCTGGTTATCTCCACCTGTGGCACCCAGACTTTCCACTACAGGATTAACGCTGCTCTCGCGCTCTCTAACCCTCTCTAAGTCTGGATGCGCTCCTCTAATGCTACTATCTTCTCCGTCAGGGTGCTAACTAACACACACCTATCACAAATAAAATTATCACTAATGACGGAGGAAGAATGTCTAAACATCCTGCACTCCACACACTGAGCGAGCTGAATGGTAGACATGATAACATACCTTTGTGCCGGAGTTGTGATTATTTGGTGATGGATTCGGTTGTTGTTGGTCAGATGATACGCGCGTTCTCCCAAAAAGCGCAAAAAATCGGATAAAGTCCAGTAGTATTAAAGCGTAAAAACAGGAAAAATATATAATTAAAAAAAAAACTAAACAAAATATAATATAAAACGCTGTTTCAAACAGACGAGGAACTTTCGCGGGAACAATATGAAAAACAGGAAGCTACGTCCAAACAGGAAGCTACGTCATCCATCCTCCACTTCTGGAAATATATTTAATTCTGTTTTAGAAAACTACCTCTGTTAACTTCAGCTAATAAATAAAATAATAAATAACAGCTAATGGAAAGCTAGTGCACTATTTAGGGTGTACAGTCCCTTGCTCCACACACCAAGTAGTGCCCTTGATCAGGGGTTAGAGAGGGATTTGAGATTCAGCCTTGTGTTAGACGCTAGTTAGCTTTGTAGCTGGCGTTAGCCATGTACAGAACAACACGGCCGGTTCAGAGGCGATTCAGAGAGACTTAGAAGTGATTACTGCAGAGACAGCGTGTTGTTTAAGACGATATATCAGGTGTATCAGATGTGTGTTGTTGCTGAAAGTGCTTCTGTGACTGGGTGTGAATGTGGGTGTGGTCAGGCAGCTGCTCTCTCCTCAGTACTGTGGACCGTAGAGACCGAATCTCAACCAACGTGCCCACAGTATCGTCTTTTAGGTGGAGTTATTGGTTCTTCTCAACGTTTCGTCCTATTGCCGTCTCAGGGAGTTTTTTCTTGTCACAGTTGTCCTTGGCTCATCGGGGACGATCTGATCATTTGGAGTTATACATATTTCCCTAATTTTCTTTTATATATTTTTTCTTAAACCCAAAAACAAGCAAAGGGTCAGAAAAGATTCACATAAACTGTCACGAGCTATCGTAGGGTAAGCACAGAAGCCTTAGCAGTTAGCCCATGTAGCGTGGATGGTAAACCCAAACGCGGAAGCAACGCGAGCAGGCAGGATAACCACGCAATTTTTCTAAGAACTCTCTTACACGAAGAGCTAGGATCTACACAAATAAATCCGCGGTCTAGCAATACACACTCAATCAAAGAAGCAACCCAAATAGGTGAGTACTCACAGAATAGTCGGCGAAGCGTCAGGTAAGGCATGGACGAACTCAATGACTGAGCAATGTGAAGCGCCATTTTGTCTCCTTTTATGCTTCCTGAAAACCCGACCGTATTACTTCCGGGTCCTAGTGCCGGTCGTGTTACGAGTGTGCATGACATAAACTGTAATGGTCACTGAGCCGGACGTTATACAAGCACTGTAATGTCCTCTGCACTCATCATTAGTGAGACTGGACTTTCTTCCAGAACTGAACTTGAACAGGATTTTGTTCTGGAGAAACCAGTTTGTTCTTCTCACAGCGTGGTGTATCACATGATCCAAACATCTGCACTTTACTCTGAGTTAAGCTGCTGTTACACTGCACAGTTACAGCAGACCTTCATTATCATTACTGATCACATTATACTCAGAGATTTTCCGTTTTACCATGGACAACGTGACTCTAAATGTGTTCACATTTATAACACAGGTTTTTATTATTTCATATTACAGTGGAACCTTGGATTACGAGCATAATTCATTCCGGAAGTGGGCTCGTATTCCAAAACACTCGTAAAGCAAATCATCATTTCCCATAAGAAATAATAAAAACTCAAATTATTCGTTCCACCGCCGCAAAAAATAAATACATAAAAATAATTAATACAATCTATAAAATGAAAATAAAACAAATTAATCTGCACTTTACCTTTAAAAAAAGTACAAATGAATCCTGACAGATAAGTGTTTCCGTTGGTGCGCGCAGGTGCCGTGTGTGAGTGTGTGTGTGGAATTAGCCCCTTCCCTCGCCTCGTTTTACACAGTAACACTCCTCCTCCCTCTCCCCACCTCGCTTTTTAAATTACACAACACACACACACACACAACGGAAACACCGTTTTAACAAGAAAAAAAGAAAATTTTTCTGAGACTGGCATGAGTGTATATTAACAGACCCACTTTGGTCCACAAGTCCACATGCACAGGCATTAATATCCGAAGGAGGAGGATTCGATATGGGACTGCTGGGTCTTGGTTTTCACGGAGACATGGCTCAGCGACAGAGCATTCAGAAACACGCATTCAGCTAGACGGGCTAGCCTCATTTCGCGCCAACAGAAACGCAGCTCTATGCGGTAAGACTCGTGGGGGTGGCTTGTGTGTTTACATAAACACGAAATGGTGTAAGAACTCTGTGCTAGTTTCCAGCTTTTGCTTTTTGTTGCTGGAGATTGTGACTGTTAGATGCAGACCTTTTTATTTACCGCGGGAATTCACCACTGTTTTCATTATCGGAGTGTACATTCCACCTAGCGCTAATGCTAAGGAAGCGCTATGGGAACTGCATGCTAAGATCAGTGATCTGCAAAATACACACCTGGATGGACTGTTTATTGTCGCTGGAGATTTCAACCATGCAAATCTCAAGTCAGTGCTTCCTAAATTCCATCAGTAGGTGGACTTTGCAACAAGAGGGGAAAACACGATGGATCTTGTTTACACAAACATCCCTGGCGCATATCGGGCAGAGCCCCGCCCCCACCTCGGCTACTCAGACCACATCTCTGTTATGCTAATTCCAGCATACAGACCACTCGTCAGACGTTCAAAACCGGTTCTGAAGCAGGTGAAAACCTGGCCAGCAGGAGCCATCTCTGCTCTTCAGGACTGTTTCGAGAACACTGACTGGAACATGTTTAGGGAGGCTGCAACTTACGGCAACTACACTGACTTGGAGGAGTGCACGTCATCAGTGACCAGCTACAGTACATCAACAAGTGCACCGATGACGTCACTGTCTCCAAGAATATCATATCACGACCCAACCAGAAACCGTGGATTACTGTGGAGGTGCGTGCACTTCTGAGGACCAGAGACTCTGTCTTCAGAGCGGGGTACAAGTTGGCCCTAAGAACAGCAAGGGCCAAACTGTCCCGGGCCATCAGAGAGGCGAAGCGCACACATGCCCGGAGAATCCACAATTCTTTGCATGTGGCAGGGCATACAAGCCATCACCAACTACAGGACTTCATCACCTGCCTGTGACAGTGACGGCTCCCTTCCAAATGCACTGAACAGCTTCTACGCACGGTTCGACATGCAGAACGACGTGACGGCGAGGAAGACCATCCCTCCTCTGAACGACCAGGTGCTGTGTCTCACCACAGCTGATGTGAGGAAAACTCTACACAGAGTCAACCCACGTAAAGCCACTGGACCAGACAGCATCACAGGCAGAGTGCTCAGAGAATGTGCTGGCAGGTGTTCTCACCGACATATTCAACATCTCTCTGAGCAGCGCCGTCGTTCCCACATGCTTTAAATCTACCACCATCGCCCCCATGCCGAAGAAGTCTTCTGTGTCCTGTCTCAATGACTTCCGCCCTGTTGCACTCACACCCATCATCATGAAGTGCTTCATGAGACATATCAAGACCCTGCTGCCCCCCTCACTGGAACCCCTGCAGTTTGCCTATCGTTCTAACCGTTCGACGGACGATGCCATCTCCACCACTCTCCACCGGCACTGACACATCTCGAAAAGAAGGACACCTACGTCAAAATGCTGTACATAGATTTCAGTTCAGCATTCAACACAATCATCCCCCAACACCTGATCGGGAAGCTGAGCTTGTTGGGCCTGAACACCTCCCTCTGTAACTGGACCCTGGACTTTTTGAACGCAAGACCTCAGGCAGTGCGGATCGGGAGCTACACCTCCAGCACCACCACACTGAGCACTGGGGCCCCCCAGGGCTGCGTGCTCAGTCCCCTGCTGTTCACACTGCTGACTTATGATTGTGTAGCATCACACAGCTCCAATCATATCATCAAGTTCGCTGATGACACGACCGTGGTGGGTCTCATCAGACCGTACCATATCGGACCGCAAGACCCTACAGTGGATAGTGAGAACAGCTGAAAAGATCATCGGTGTCTCTCTCCCTTCTATCGAAGACATCTACACCACACGCTGCATCCGCAAAGCCACCAGCATTGTGGCTGACCGGACACACCCCTCACACACACTCTTCACCCTCCTGCCATCTGGAAAAAGGTACCGAAGTATTCGGGCCTCACATTCAGACTGTGCAACAGCTTTAACCCACAAGCCATCCGTCTACTCAACACAAAGGACTGGACTGATAAACACACACACACACACACACACACACACACACGCACATCTCACAGACGAACTAAATAGCATCCAGACTGAACTGATAAACACACACATGCACAATCACACTGATCTACAACCATCTTCCTTTATTCATACCCACCTACCTGACCACCTACCTTGCAATTTTGCACAATATTTATCTCACTCTGCCATTTGCACAAAAATATTTTGACACAATGTAAATTGTCTACTGCTGTTTTTCCCCCCCCCCACTACCTCAACTCATACCTCATCATACAGTCTGCTATTTGCACAAAAAGTTATTGTTTACTACTGTTTTTCTCACCACCTCAACACATACCTCATTACTAAAGAAGGCATTTCAGTACTGAAACGTGTTTACATTGTTGTGTTATGTTGTGTGTTACCATGAAGCTCTTGTTTGCTCAATTGCACATGCACTTTGTTGTCTGTTGTCTAGTGTTGTCTCTTCTAGTATAAAAATTGATAGCTTAGGTTAACTTAAAAATATAAAATCTGCATTGCTAACTTATGTTGTGTTGTTAATTTATGTCGTTTGCATGTATGTAGCACCTTGGTCCTGGAGGAACGTTGTTTTGTTTCACTGTGTACTGAACTGTATATGGTTGGAATGACAATAAAGCCTACTTGACTTGACTTGACTAAAGGATTTAACCCTTAGGGGTCTGAGGCCTTTCTGAAGACCTGCAGTGATTCAGCGCTCTTCGTAAATTTGTGTAAATTTCAAATCTCTACCAATATATTAGCTAATACATTTTCCCTTATTTATGTAGAGCACAAACTTGGGCTTTCATAATGTTACTGATGTAAATATGTCAGATTAATGTGCAACTTTTAAATTCATGTCAAATTGCACACACGAAAAAAAAAAATACAATTTCAAAGCAGAGAAAAAGGAGAATAAACAAACCTGGCAGATTGTTTTGAACACAGAAATTAGTTCATGAAAGTGTTGGGTGTGTGTCCATAGCAAAATAACTAAGTTATAACACTTTTTATTTGGGGTAAAGTGACCAATGTGCCTAACTTTCAGCTGAGTCTCTGTTTCACTGAATAATCATTTCATGAATATGTAAGACCTATTGTCACCTGGCTCAGGTAACATCAGGTTTCATCTGGACTCCTATTGTCCCAGCTGTTCACACCTATACACTCTGAATCCTCATACAAACAGGGCTCCTTTTGAGAGAAACAAACAAAAAAAAAGCATGGTTTCTGAAACATTCATTGAAATACAATTATTATGCACGAATAGAAATATACACACCAAAAATGCTAGTATATTAAGATTGAAATTAAGCGGCTCAAATCACCACAAAGGCAGCGCTTATTTAGCAAGTATAAATCTTTGTTTGTTGTATTTCTGGGGGATTATGTGAGAGAAACTGCATTTTAAAAAAAATAAATCTACTATATATCTCTCATATCAGCACATGTGTTCATCTGCCTTCAAAACTCTGGAAAGTGAACGTGCGTGTGCGTGCGCCATGGGTTTACGCGAACATATTACTTCTACTAAAAGTCTTATTCACAACCACATTTCAGCCACTCACAGAAAACATGCATTGTGCCATGTTGTTGTTTGTGATCTGAGTATTTTATGAATGAAATAAAGCCGCTGTCTTTGGTGCACACTTTTACTTTGCACTCTTCATCTTATTTGATCAAAACGCTACCAATATGAGTTGGTAGAGAGAGTAATGGATGGTGTAAAGTGTCAAAATGTCATAATTTTGATTGATTGCTGATTGATTGCTTATAGGTCAAAGGTCATCATAAGATCATAATTATATTGGCCTCTCAAGGTCAAAGGTTCCATATGGAAGGGTCATTAAGGTGTTTAATGTCTTCTAAAAGTCTTTTTGACCAATCAGATTAAAGTAACTGATATCCCGTAACACCCAGTTTCCTTTCCCACGAGAGTAAATGTTTTTTAGTTCTTTCCTCCGGGATATACAAAATGTCAAATCTTGTTTGATTGCTGATAGGTCAAAGGGGGAGGGGTGTGTGTTAAGGGAGTTTGGTGTCTCCTTTCCCATCAGAGTAAATGTTTTTTAGTTCTTTCCTCCGGATATACAAAATGTCAAATCTTGTTTGATTGCTGATAGGTCAAAGGTGGGTGTTGAGGCTAGGTGTCTCTAATTTGTTTTGCACGTGTTTAAGTCTTTAGGAAAGTAAAAGGTGTTTTTTTTAGGTCTTTCCTCCTGGTGTATCCAAAACGTCAAATGTTGATTGATTGCTGATAGATCAAAGGGGGGGGGGGTGTTAATGGAACAGTTGTCTCTTAATAGTTTTCACGAGTTTGAAGTTATATCCAAAACGTCAACCTAATTTTGACGGCTCAAGTCATTAAGGGTGTTTACAACCACCCCTGCCTTCTAAAAGTTTTTTTGACCAATCAGATTCAAGTAACTGATATCACGTAACACCCAGTTTCCTTTCCCGTGAAAGTAAAAGTTTACAAATGTTTAAGTCGTTAAGAAAGTTGATGTTTCCTTCCCCATGAAAGTTTAAGTCATTAAACACAATAACACACAATTAAATGTTTCCTAAACTTTCTATAAAAGCATAACAGAAAATGTAATTTATGTTAGAATAAACTACATTAATAATTTAATGACTGTAGGGGAATGAGAATAATCACTGAGTCTGAAATAGCAAGTTCCTTATTCCTCTGACGTAAATATTGCACAATCAGTACAAATCGACCAAAATCATGTTTACCTGATTTGCTTGTTCCCGTTGTATTAAAGATAACTATTTTACAAAATTAACTTTCTAGAAAACTAAATTTTCTTCACCTCACACCCCAGGAGATACATGCGGGATGCGCACGGAGTTTGTTGAAACAGGTTTTCTCTCGGCATTGCGATTGGCCGGATCTGCGCGTGACGAAACCCCGCCTCCACCTCTTCTGGTTAGTCACAAAAGGCGTTTATTTTTTCAGAGTGTTCATCTAAATCTGTTGTTTTATCCACATTTTTAGGTAGGACTGTGACTATTGTTTTTTAAAAGTTCTCTAACACTAGAGCTGAGGTGACCGTGTGTGTAGTGATTAGTAATAATGGAAGAAACAAAAGCGGCTCTGTGAATCGTCAGTGCACTTTGTGCCGTGATCATTTAGTCAGGAATGGCGTGCTGGACTGATTCAACAGATCGGCTAAAAGTCTAGCTGGTTTTACATGTGCTCATATATACGAGTACCATGTGTTAAAAACCAGGTACTGAAAAGAGACAATTTGTTTTCTGTTCGTCATAGCAGCGTTGTAATGGCATAGGAGTGTTAGTTAGCATCCATTATCAGATTAGGATGTAATAAAAGTTTAACCAGACATTTTTTCATGGGAAGATGAGGCTAATGTTTAATAGCATTGTTTAGAAAATGTTTAAGCCAAGGGTGTGTGTGTGTGTGTGTGTGTGTGTGTGTGTGTGCAAGCATATGTTTATGTTTATGTCCATGCACAGGGTTGTATTAATATCTGGGTAGGGAAACATTCACACTGGGATAGGAATAACTTACAGTTTTAATTTGATGTTTCACTAGACCCTAACATATAAGCTGAGTTAGCTCTCAATGCTAAGTTAAAATAACCGGTACACCAATAATTTTTTTTAAAGAATCTACCAACATACTGTATCTGAGTCAGAAGTTGATACTGTTGAATGATTAGACTTGTTTCCTATGTCATTAAACTTACACGTATTACATTTCTTTTAGGTTCTGTTAGTAAATGTTATGAGCAATAATGTTATTTTAGAAACTTAAAAAAACATCTGACAAAATGTAAAAGTAGAAGTTCTTGATTGTTTAGACTTGGTTCCTCAGCCACTAAACCTTCATGTATGAAAGATCTGTTAAGCATCAAGGCCATGTGTAAGTATAATGTCGTTTTAGAAACTTTTCTAAAGACTAGAGAGTTTCTATTAAACTCTAACACATCTTAGGCAACAGTTTTTGTTCTTGATGGTTTTGTCTTTGATTACGTTATTTCTTCACCTATGAAAACCAGAATTTTAGCTACACAAATTATTTTTTCATAAAAACAAAACATATCTGAGAAAAAAAAAGCTGATGTCTTTCAGGGTTTTGTCTTGTTTTCTTGTGTATGTGTCTGCGTACATGTATGTATGTTTGTAGGGATGTAACAAGAGGGTGGATTTAAAAAAAATAATGCACAATGAGGTGTTAAACTTCTGTTTCAAATCTAAGTTAAAGTCAACGTTCTTTATGGTTTTGCCCTGTGTTGCTATGCCTTTACTTTTGAAATTTTGGGGTAACTAAATGTGACTATTAAATCTTTATATGCGTTGCAATTTTGACTACACAGTCTTTTTCATAAACATTTAGCAACATACTTTATTTCAGGAAATTGTTGTTGGTTTTTTCATGTTTCCTCTGTCACTAATGCATGGAAGTTCTGTCAGGGGTCATAGGGGTGATAGTTAATTGAAGATAACGGTTTAGAAGCATTTACGACGGGGCGAGTGTCCTTGTGCCTGATGTAGTAAAGGCTTGGTCAGACAACTTTCAGTTCAAAGGAGATGCTAAACTTCTGTTACAAATTTTCTCAAAAAACTAAGGTAAAGTCAACATTATTTAGGGTTTTGTCTTGTTTTCCCTGTGTCACTATGGTAGCTATACACTCTAAAAAGAATTTTTTAGACTCAAAAAAAAAAGAAAAAAAGCAGTTGTAATTTACGCAATATTTTGCATTAGTCTTTTTGAGTTATGACAACTTCATTTGAAATTATATTGAACTAACAAGCTAGATTGTGTTGGGGGAATTAGCTTTTCCTCTTCAGTCAAAGATTATTTTAATTTCCTCCTACTTATTAAATGTTAGACAAAGGGCATGTTTTTAAGTTGATAACTCATAAAAATTATGTTACTCCAAATGGCTTTACCATATTATTTTAAAGCAGTTGTATATGTTGTCTAGTTAATTACTATAATGTATACAAAATTTCAAATAGCAACCATTTAAAAAATTAAGTTTAAAATTAACTTTTCAGGTTTCTTTTTAAGGGTTTTTTGTTTTTGGTTAATGTAATAGATTGAAAAAGACATTAGTTCAACCATTATTTCTGTGCAATCAACTTTTTTTTATTTCAACTGGTCCTCATTAGGCATAAGAAAGCATAATAAAGTATGCCATCACAGCAAAGTTAAGCAAATCTCCATAAATATAACAGTCAAAAGCCAAGTAGCATGTCATGGAACATTCCAAGAGACTAAGCTCTATATGGGTAAGCCCACATCAGTCACTTGCAGTAGCTCAGGTTGAGCGCATATATTAT
>QNUK01001798.1:0-28105 GCA_013621035.1 Clarias magur
GGAGGAGTTCTCCTGTTAGAGTTCCTCTAGAGAGAAGGTTCTAGATCTGAGCTGTTGAGGGTGGAGGAGTTCTCCTGTTAGAGTTCCTCTAGAGAGAAGGTTCTAGATCTGAGCTGTTGAGGGTGGAGGAGTTCTCCTGTTAGAGTTCCTCTAGAGAGAAGGTTCTAGATCTGAGCTGTTGAGGGTGGAGGAGTTCTCCTGTTAGAGTTCCTCTAGAGAGAAGGTTCTAGATCTGAGCTGTTGAGGGTGGAGGAGTTCTCCTGTTAGAGTTCCTCTAGAGAGAAGGTTCTAGATCTGAGCTGTTGAGGGTGGAGGAGTTCTCCTGTTAGAGTTCCTCTAGAGAGAAGGTTCTAGATCTGAGCTCTGTAGATGTTGACAGGTTAAGGAGCTGCTTATCAATAAAAACCTGAGACTGAGCTGGTAAATGCTCTGAGTGCTGCCTCATCACTTCAACACCACACACACACACTCATGCAAACTGCTGTCTAATGTTTTAAGAAGGCTGAACACCAGAGTGTGTGAATTATAGACTTCACTCCACTGAGCACAGTATAGAAGGTTTCCCATAATCCCCTGTTTAACCCCTTCATTACACACACACTGAGACGTACCTGACACAGAGACGGCGTACACATGGATGTCTTCTTTATAGTCCAGGTTCCTGATGGTGTAAGTTCCACTCTCACCTCTCCACATGTTCCTCAGTGTGAGCTCTGAGTTACTGAGTGATGTTCTGGGTGTGTATTCAGTGTTACACTGTAGTGTTCTGTCAGTCACAGTGCAGATCTGTACACCATCAGCTGAGTCACTCCCTCTATAAATCACCTCCACTGACTCTGGTACGGACAAATCCAGCTTCAGATCTTCACCAGGAAACATCTGAACTGCTGAGGACACGGCTGAGGAGACAAAACATTCAGCTGGATTTATTCAGAGTCCACAACTAAAGTCCAGAGCTTCAAAGCCCAGAGTTTAGATCAGTATTTTCTTTTCTTTTTAATTTATTAAAATCACCTGTGTGGAGTTTACAGCTACAGACATCAGGAACACTAAATATAACCTAAAGAATAGACGAGTGTGTTCCACTTTACTGTTGAATGTAATGTAATATAAAAGTAAGAGACGATGTAAAAATGAAAATAAAAAGAGTATAGCATAAATACACCCACTATCCACTTGATTAGGAAAACCTGTATACCATGTACAATGAGTGTATGAAGTGAGAATTGAATCACATTTACAATTTTAGGGTGCCCATACCACACAAGTAACATGCAGTTATGATTACAGTGTACTTGATACACGCCCCTGATTCAGATAAACTCCACTCCCAGTGTGTGTAGCTCTCAGGTAACTTCTGAACAGCCCTTAAGTGTGTGTTGGTGTGAGGTCTGAACACTGATGTGTGTGATTTCAGGATTAAATCCTAACTGTGAGTTTAACTCTGAATGTGACCATAATAATTGAGAGTGAAGGATTTATCAGCAGTAGAAGAGAAAGACACACTTACTGTCGATTCTGAGGTGCCAAGTAGTGTAGTCTGTGTTGTCACACACACACACGTATGTCTTCCTCATACTGTAATCAGGTTTAGTGATGGTGAGAGAGAGATCTCCATCCAGGTACTGATCACGAGGCATTTCATATCCCTCCAGTGAGCTGCAGGATGTCTGATCACACTGAGCGAAGACGACGTCTTGACCATCTTTCAATCTCCACTGGGCCAGTTTTAGTGAACATTTATGTTCACATGGTAGAGTCACAGGCTGATGAAGCTTCACAGTTATAGAAAAGACAGGAGCTGAAGAAGAGAATAAACCCTTTATGTCAAGGACAAAATTATAAAGATGAGCACATCACCCCGATCTTATCTACACTGCAATGGCTCCCTGTAAAATTTCACATTGATTTTAAGATTAAGATTTTTTAAGATTTTAAGATGTGATTAGTTGCTTTACATCTCAGTTCCCCCTCATGTCTGTGTTTCCTTCTGGCTCCTCCCTTTTAGTTATGCTGTTATAGTTAGTCCTGCCGGAGTCCCTGCTTTGAAACAAACAGTCCACAAGTATAAGGGAAATGATCTACAACTCTCAGCATGCACGCTCTGGCTCACCTGAGTACTAATCAGGCCGACCTGTTCGCTATCAGTGGCGGATATAAATAGAACTCAGAAGAACAGGAGTGTTGCGAAGTATACGCTCCAGTGAATTTCTGCTGACACTACTCGGCCATTTTGAGTTTGGATTTGCCCTAGTTCATGTTGTTAGTAGATTGACTGACCCGTGCCTGTTTATAATGCTCCGTGTTTACTTTGATTGCCACTGTTTACCTTCTAAGAATATGCACAATTTTTCTTACCTGCAATTGTGTCTGCTGTCATATTCATAACACTTTACAATTAATCTATTGTAGCAGGATGAGCTGTGGCTTCATCATGTGGATTATCTTGGTTAGAGGGAGGCCTTATTCACAACAGGCTGCACTGTTTTATATATAGTGCCATAACCTCAGCTGAAAGACTTCCGGGTCACCTGGTCAGTGTCTCAGATCATTTCAGCACTAGCCAATCAGCTCGCTTGTGGGTTGCTATAAAGGTGGTGGAGGAGTGCTTTCTCTCACGTAGAGCGCCCGCCCCTTTGTGTTGTGTACCTGACTTCCGGTTTGCCACAGGTAAGAATGCTCCTCGCAGTAGCTTAGCTATGCTTGTGGGCTGTGGTACTCATTCAAATGGTTTTTAGGTTTCCTCTGGACTCGTTAATGGTGAGGTCTTCTCCTACTAATCCTCCTTTGTTGAGTGCACGCGCGCTGTTTAGTGCGCCTGACGTTCGCTTTCATATCAGGTCTGGATGCTGGTTGCTATCTCTTGTCTATGCTAATGGGCAGAGGTAATCGTTTAAATTGCTTTGAAGAGTCATTCTGGATTCCTCAACAGTGATTTCCCTTACTGCTGACTCTCCTTCGAGTGGAGTGCACATCGCTTCGTTGCACGTCTGACTTCCGCTTCCGTCTCAGAGCGCGCGCCTTTTCGCTGCACGCCGAACTTCCGGTTTCGTTTCAGGTATGAACGCTATACACACATTTCTGTGATCATTGCTTCCGGTACTTATTGTTGCCTGTTATAGTTTGCACTTAGCATTTCGGGTTCCCATTTGAACAACATTGCCCTACTGGTGTCGGTAAGTGGCTCGTTTCCTGTACTTCCTGGTGGTAACCGGGAGTGATGGTGGTTGTTCATCTAACATTTTGCGACAGCTATGTACTTTTTATTTAGTACATTCAGAATTCTTTGTGGTATGTACTTTTTGATGGTTTCATCCTGATTACAGAAACTGTGGGTGCTGCAGATGTGCATGAACGCTGCTGCTTTGTTTTACTGTTTTGTTTCACTTTGCTTTGCCTTGCCTTAAGTTTGTCTTGCCTTTGCTCGGCTGTATTAACTTTGCTTAGCATTAGCTTTGTTTGCTTTTGCTTTGTATGAATATTGCTTTGCATGAGTACTGCTACTTTTGTTTTATTGGTTTGTTTTCTTCTCTATTGTTGGTGGGTAAATACATGCATTATGCCTCACTGTTATGTTGCATGACTGCTGTTTTGTTGGCGGGTTGCTTTGCTATATTGCTGCTGTGCATGTGTTTCTGGCTGAGAGCTTGTTTTCCAAATTGTTTCTCTCTCTCTTCTTTCCATTTTTCTGGTGGTGTGTGTTTTTTTTTTTTTTTTTTTTTATTTATTTTTTTTTTTTACATTTCGAACTTTTGTAGAGCTGTGAGCTAAAGTTGGTGGCAGTGTGACGTGTTGGAGGTTTGTTTCCCTTTTCCGTGTGCGTGTTGGTCACCTGCTTGTGCCGATTGTCACAGTGAATTATGTGTGGGGGTGTGTTTCACGTGTGTTTGGGGTGACTCTTGCTGGGATATTCATCCCTTTCTCTCTTTCAGTCTGCTTAGCCACTGGTAAGCTCCAGCTCCAAGTTGTTGATTGTATATTTTAATGTGAATCATTCTTGGTGTAGTATCTTCCTGATGTTGCAACTATTTTTATAAATATATTTTGAATTATGATTGTGTATGATTGTCTGGGTGAATAAACGTTATGTACGAAATCCACACCTCTTGCCTGGTCAGTGAACGAACCTGGGTGCCTTAGTTAATTTAATAACTAGGGTTGTCTATTTCCTTGGGTGCAATTCCCAAGGTGGCATAATTGGCTACAGTTGTTAAATCAGGGGATCGGCGGAGTTTGAGCCAGCCCCCTTCACCTCGCTACACTATGATAAAAATTATGTGATGCACACAAATTAGGTGATCACATTTGTGTTGTATTAAATGGATTAAAGATGTGAGTATTTAAATTTTTTTTGCTAACTCAAAAATGAGGTAAGGTACCTAAAAAGAGTCAGAAAAAGCTTAAATTGTCTGTGTTAATTTGGGTTAATGTAAGTTTTTACGTGCTAAAACGTTTGTCAGTAAAAAGATGAAAGTAACGAGTAAATTACGTTAAGGCATGTCCGTGCTTTGGGGCAAAACCTGTGTTAAAGTTCATATGGCTCTCTGAAAACATTGTATGTTTATTCATACTGTTAATGAGTGTTTTGAATGTTTAAGGTATTTTGGACACTCATTTTGAAGTGGCAAAGCGTTTACATAACTAAGTGGGTTTATGGAATGAAGTAGTTTGTGTATTTTATTTATATATATCTGTTATAAATATCTTCATGTACCATACATCTTTAAGTTATATATAAATATAGTATTTGTTATATTTAAATTATTTATTGTGCACACTTTTTTTTAATTGTTCATTAAGAAACCATTTAAAGCTGCTGGCTAAAATGGAGGTATGTTGAATTCAAATTGCTCAATATATTTTTGTAGCACATGTACAAAATATTTTCTAGCTGCTTATGTTTTGCACTATGTGATGGAAGCGATGGGAACAGAGACACTGATCTGTACCAGTACACATGCAAATGTTTAAACCATTAGAAGTTAGAATTAGACATTGATTAAGAATAGTCACTTGAATGTGCTATGTTGAGTATGAAAATTAACTGAACTATGGACATTCCAGCAGAAAAGTTTGTTGTGCAGAAAATGCAGTTAAGTTGTTTATGTAATAAAGAGATGGAATCTGGGAAGAGAAGCAAGCGGTTTGTGTCTTCATTCCTGTCGGTTGGTCCGAAGGCAGTGGGTGTTTTCAATTGATTGCGATGGTCAGTTTCAGAATCCTCATTTCTTCTCTCCCCTCTGCCGGCCTTGACCAACTTTTTTTTTTTTTTTTTTATGGGCAGTGGTGGCTCAGAGGGCTGAGGCACTGAGTTACTGATCGGAAGATCGGCGGTTCGATTCCCAGCTCAGCCAGGTTGCCATTGTTGGGCCCTTGAGCAGGGCCCTTGAGCAAGGCCCTTAACCCTAACTGCTCCAGGGGCGCTGTACCATGGCTGACCCCGCGCTCTGACCCCAGTTACACTGGTATATGCGAAGAAGGAATTTCACTGTGCTGTAATGTATGTGACAAAATAAAGGCTTTACATTACTTTACTTAACATTTGTGGTCGATGGGAAGAATATCAATTTTACTGTGAGGGTACTGTAAGGGGGCATTTAGTGTACAGTGAGAATATGTACGAAAAATGTACAGTGAGGTTTGACAGTGAAGTGAGAGCATGCAGTGAAAGTGTGCAGTGAGATTGAAATGACACTTACCGAGGGTGTAGTGAGTGTGTAGTGAGACTTACCAGTGGTGAGGGTGAGCAAGAACAGGACACAGTGATGGACGCTGCAGGACGGCATGTCTGAGGAGACATAACACCACCATCAGCACTGCACAGGTGAAGTGCCTGCAATTTCTTTGTAATTGATTACATTTTAAAAGCGCTCATTTTCTCAGTCAGTAATGGATTATAACTTGCATTCTAGGAGGCATACCATTAAATCCACCTGGGTTCCCCTTGTGCCTCGGGGGTAGATCTGGCCCCTCAGGTGGAGTGCTCTGTTGTCAGGCAGCAGATCCTTTTAGTACTGTGGGTTTTGGGGTGGGGCCTGTGTAGGTCAGATTTGCTTGTCTGGCGCATCCCATGGGGTTTAATTGGACTGGGATGACTGGACTGGGGAGTTTGGAGGCTGGGTTGGGGGCGTTCGGCTTTTTGACTGCTGGGCCCCATGCATGGTGGAGTGTGGTGCACTGGATGTTTTGGTGCCTTTCTATTATACCTTATCATATCATCCATCACTTTTATCAGTAATTTATGCTGCGTTATCTTTTCTGTGGGATTGGACAAGATGGGCTGGCCTTTGACCCTACATGTAAGGGTGAGCCTTGGGTGCCCATAATTTTCTAACCATTTTAATGGAATGTAACTGGTAATCAATGTTTCATTTTGCCTGCCAGTGATGTTAATGTTATTGTAGCTATAAAATAAAACCTTCACCAGTCTCTCTTTATTCCCTTTTTTGAAGATGATAAAAATTGCAACTTGTCATGTGACTGAGAAACCATGAAGCGATTACTGCAGCAGACACCAGCAACAGTAAAAACACACCAGTCTCTCTCTCTCTCTCTCTCTCTCTCACACACACACACACACACACACACACACACACACACACACACACACACACACACACACACACACACAGTTTCTAGTAGCAGTGTGTGTAGTGTTCAGACACAGTGCAATGTTTAGTAGCTTACTGTGTGGATTAGCATAAACCGAGCTCACACAACTATCCTGCAGCTTGTGTATATCAGTCGGCATCACTTTGCTCTTTTCTCTCTAAAAATCCTGAACAAACTGTATACAATCAAATGTCTTTTTTTTTTTTTTCTCACAGAACAACCTTAATGATACTTAATGATTAAAAATGGCACATTCCTCAGGTACTGCCCTTCTGAGAAATTTTATGCTGCTAGATCAGCTAAACTGTCATTTGTCCTCATTCTTCTGGACATCTTTTTAGCATTTGATACAGTGAACAACACGAGTCTCTATCTTTGGAGACCTTGGAATCTGTGGCATGGCATTCACAATGGTTTGCCTCCTACCTAGAAGATCGGTTGCATGTGTGACTGTAACGGGTTCGACCCAACGGGTTCAAAGTTGCACGGGCAGCGCCATAAAGCACAGACACGAGGCGAGGTCTTACAGGAAAAAGGGTAATTTATATAAGGAAAATGGGGAAGGAAAGGGTTAAAGGTGGGAGGACGGAAGGGAAGGGAAGGGAAGAAGGTGAAGCATGTGCTGGCATGCGGGCACAGGCTGGTGAGCGGCGGACAGAGTGGCAGCTTTGGAGCATGCAGAAGTACTGCTCCTGCACGCTCCCATGACGGCTGCATGTGAGCCAAGACCGGTCCCTCCCAGCTCTCTCTTGGCGCGGCCACAGGCGGGAGTCTCTCCTGGACGTCCGTCGGCGGGGCGGCTTTCCCGGCTGGGATCGGGGGCCCTAACGCAATCCTCTCTGCGGCCTTTTCCCTTTCCTGCCTTTTTTTTTTTTTTTTTTTTTTTAAATCCCACCATATAGTAAAGTCCAGCTTCCCAACAGACAGACCCTGAGCTACACTCCTCGCTGTGTTTTATAGTGAGTGAGGAGCGATATTGATTTGGGCGCACGCCGTGACCGTGACATGGATGAGATTTGTTCTATGCAGACTCTACACTGGTGTCCCACGAGGTTCAGTATTTCATCCTTTTCTGTTCTCCCTTTATACCGGTCTCTTGGCTCTTCGTGGTCCAAAGGTAAAAATTGCACAGCACCCACTTACCTCCAATCCTCCAGCACTGATCGACTGACGAAAACATCTAGACTGTTTTCTGTCCTGGCTCTTAGGTGGTTGTATGAATTTCCTTTAGATGTCCATACTGCCAACTCACCGCAATCTTTAAGCAATGATTAAAAGACCTAAAAACATATGTCTTTATCCACCCCACCCCCTCCACCCTCACAGGAGTGAAAGAAAAAACCCTTCCCAGCACTGTTTGTCTGATGGGCCATCTATTCAGTAATCTAGTAAGCCACTATAATGGCATATTTATTGATGGAAACTTAAAGGCATTAAAGCACTTATGCAAGTTGTGCTGAATAAGAGCATCTGCCAAATGCCTAAATGGAAATGTCTTCACATTCAACTTCTCCAACAGCTAACATGGTGTAGAAGCATTCCAGCTTCTTTAATGTTCCACAAAACAATTACACACACATAGAGAAGTTGTACAGAGCAGTGTGGAGTTCTCCATGTTGTCTCAGGTGGTGCTGGCAGCACTGCTCACACTGGTGGAGAGAAAGCCGTATTAAAGTACAGCTACTAACATCATAGACACGCTATCTTAAAGAGAACAACACAACAGGCGCTGATTGGAGGGTCTTACACGTCTACTCATCAGTTTATTCAGTGATGATGAAGATGGAGAAGAACTGAGCAGCAGGAGGAGGCAGGCTGAGAGTGTGAGCAGCTCCCACTGGGTTTAGGTCTCACTGCGCTCCAGATTTCAGCAGGGAAGACCTTGAACATGACATCTTTCTCTCTGATTAATAATTATTGAAGTTATTTTAGTGATACAAACAAATCGCACACAGGCACTGCTGCAATACACACACAATGTTAACAAGGTAGAGCTGTTGTGTCCATGATACTGGAAATGCAAGTTTTATTTACAGCAAGTGGAGCTTCTATAGAGCAGTGCTAAGGAAATGTAAAATTAAGGTCTGGGATCTAGCAGCTGATACAATATTACAACGATACCTGGGTGCTGATTACATTGTATTGCACTTCGGTATCACAATTTTATAAATATCCCAGTGTAGAATTTTTTTCTACAACTATTTTTAGTAGTTTCATTTTTTTATGAGGCTAAACAAACTTTTAGTTTGCTAAGGCAAATAATTCTCTCCTCACACACAGAACACTATGCTGGGTTCGATTCCAGCCTCTGTGTGCATGAAGTTTGCCTGGTCTCCCAAGCTTCATGACTTTCCTTCCAGTAATCTGGTCTCCTCCCACAGTGCAAAGACATGCAGATTAGGCTAACTGGCGTTCCCAAATGTATTTTATTGGAATTTCATGTTTCACCAGCACACACTGGCACATAATTATGAAGTGGAAGGAAAATGATGGGTTTTAAAATAAAAGTTGTTTTTACAAATAAACATCTGAAAAGTGTGGCATGCATTTGTATTTAGCCCCCTTTACTCTGAGAAAGTCTTTTTTAAGATTAACCTTAAGCTGGTTTAACTAAGTTGTGCATAATTGTTTCTATTATTATTATTATTATTATTATTGTTGTTGTTGTTGTTGTATAGAAGAAGGAAAAAAAAGTCCATTGCCTATGTCTTTCACTGTTGGCATTATGTTAACACTCAACCGAATGCTCCAGACCAGCAAACTGCCAAAAAATTGCTTTTATAGAGATCTTTTTATGTGAAAACTATTTCATCATCTGACAATCCAAAAGCTCTAAAGACATACAAGGCCTGGTCAGCATTACAGGATATTTATTTAAACAGTAAGATTATTTATTTATTTATTACTTTTCTATTTTAAAAATATTGTTTAAAAAATAAAGAAATTAAAATTATTAATATTTTATCTGGAAATAAGATGAGCTGGAACTCTAAACAGATAAACAGTACAGCGTTCATTAATACAGTAAAGCAGAAGTCGAAGGAGGAAGAGAGGAAGGAGAGAGAGAGAGAGAGGTGTGTTAGAGGAAAACAATGCAAGTGCTATAATGCTCTAGAAAGAGCCTCCAGGACCGCACTCAGCTCACACACACACACACACACACACAGCTTTTAGCTGTAATATTCAATAATAAATTTACTGGGAGAGCTGCTTTACTTCGATCTAATGGTGTGTATAACTTTGTCCTAACCATCAGTCTCTCACACCCATAGTTACCACACATGCGCATCCCAAAGATACATTCTGTTTAGCACTTTAGCACCACACCCATAAATCAATGCTACTATACAATAATAATAATAATAATAATAATAAAGTATAACACAAATCAAACATTGTCTACATTCTAAAAAGAAAATGCACACAAACATCAAACAAATATAAAAATAACAGCAACAAACGATTATACACAGAAGAGGATACAAGAGTATGTATACAAGAGCATCTATTCCATAGAGTTTACTGATTGTCTTAAACAATGTAGTCACACAGTGCACTCACCATCAGTACAAGTTGCATACACACAGTTTGTATGCCGTGGCTCCTGCTGATCGGTGCGCTCACTCCGGCACAGAACAAAAGCTTTTCTGACTGTGCGATGAGCACGTGAGCAACCTCTAAAGGACTCTAAAAGAACTCCGCGCATACTGGATAACTGGCGTAACTAAAGAGCCAATAGGAATATGAACAGCACAAACATAGGGGATAGACCTAAACTGATCATACCCTCTCTCTCTCCTACTGTGTATATATAAAAGAATAGAAAAGTGGGTTTAGAAAAGAATGACTCCAATTGAAAGTTGTCATGTTTTGTTCTTTTGTAGCCTGAATGAAGGACAGATATTTTTAGTTTTATCCAGCTGTAATTGCTGAGTCTAACTTTTAACATCCAAGTGAAAGGCATAAAAAACATGTCAAAAAACAAATAGAAAACAGAATGACTGATTTGAAAACGGATCACCCCCTCCCAAAAATGACTAATAAACTAAACTGAATCAAGTGAAGCTAATCACCTTCTCAATGGCACACAATGCTTTGCACATCTACAACTGCAATATTGTTCAAATTAAATTTTGATGGTGAAGGTTTGGTGAATGCAGTCTTCAAGACATTTCACAGATTGTCAATTGGGTTAAATCTGGGCTCTGACTAGGCCATGCAAGGGCATTCACTTTTTTCTCTATCACCCACTGCGTGGTCATTTTTGATGTGTGCTTTGAGTCATTGTCCTATTGGAAGGTAAATCTCCTTCCCATTGACAACTTTCTGGCAGAGGGCAGCAGATTTTCCTCTTTGACGGTATTTTGCCCCATCCACTTTTCTTCTATCCTGACAAGTGCTTCAGTCCCTATTTCAGAGAAACACCCCATAACAGGATATTACCACCTCCATGCTTTGATGTTGGAATGGCCTTATTTGAATGGTGAACTGTATTGGATTTTTGCCAGACATATTGTTTGGTGTTGCAGCCAAGTAATTTCATTTTAGTCTCACCTGACCACCTGCGTTAGCTCAGTCATAGCTACATGTGGCCTTTCATAAGGAGTGGCCTTTTTTCTTGCAAAAGTCTGAATTTTGGAGAATTTTTGATATTGGGATCAGGGAGGGTCTGTGTTGTAAGAAACATGTTCCACTTCTTAATAATTGACTTCACTGTGCGTATTGGCAGTGATAAAGCCTTTAAATTTTTTGTATCCTTCTCCTGATGTGTATCTGTGCTCAACTTTATCCTGAACATGTTTTGACAGTGCTGCGACACCCACAATTAATTGTTTGTTTCAGCTACAAGGGACTGAAAAGCTCCAGATATTAATGCTGAACTAATAAAAAAAAGCTGCTTACAGTTGAAAGTCAAATGGCTTTGTGTGCCATTAAGAAGGTGATTACAGTAGTATTCAACGGGAATGCCTATTACCGCCGTGCTCACGGCCGCGGCAAAACAACAGCAGCCAAAATAAATCAGTCGCACTTCAAAGTCATTTGTGAAATAACCGCCAGGTGGCGCAAAGTGACATTTTCATTTGCCGAAGTTTTAAAATATAATTAGAGCGTAAGTCATGAAAAAGTAATAACGATATATATCGAAGAAATACTATAGTGATGGTAATTTCCACATCTGAGTACTTTATACAACAAACATGAAAAATCTGAACCAGAGCTCTTGATATTTACTGTACAATAATGACTAAAAAAAAAAAACTTTTTTTGTTAACATTAATGTTTTTTTTTTAAGGTTAAATGTTGTTTAGACAGACAATCAAGTTCACTAGCTGACAATTTTATTTGTACAAAGAATGAACTGTTATATCCTCTGTTTGTATCTGTTTATTGTTATAAAAAAAATATATACATGTAAAGACATCAAACTTTAAATATGGAAATAACTGGATTTGCTGTGTTGTTTCTGTACACATGGTGTTAATATTTCACTTTTGTAAAGTTTATTTACAGTTTTATTAGTGAAAAAATCCCACTTAGAGAGTACAATTTTAAAACCCATTTGGTGTCGTAATAGGTTAAAATGCTGATCAAATAACTCTAAGTGTTATTATTTCACTCTGTGGTGTCACTACTTTGCAACAGTGCAAAGATAACTCTTACAGGGTGTTTTTTTTATTAATTTTTTTTTACATTTAATATAACAGAACAGAAAACAACCTCAACGTACCATTTAAAACATTTATTAAAACACTGTCAGGCACGTCACATCTAAAAAACATCATCTGCATAAAATGGCTATAAGGCACTATATGCAGTGCAGAATCTGTTGTGCCATACTTCATTTAAAGATCAAATGGTTTGAAATAAAACAGCTCGTTAACATTCACTACCTTTAAAACTCGGTCTGGATGAGATCTGACTGTAAATACATGGTAATGGTCATCAAAACAGATTGTTTCCATCAGTGTTCCACAGAGCAGTACATGTTCATCTTTCACAGCAATAGTCTTCATCTTACAAAACACTGGCATCTCACATGCTACCTCTGTACAGATAATAAAGTCAGGGCGATACTCTGTGCCATGATGTTTGATCCACTTTACAGAATAGACAAGTTCTGATATTTTCACCCCTAGTTTAGAAGCAATGTCCATGCCACCTTTAAGTCCACTGAGTTCCATCATCTTCCCTGGACCAAGAGTCAATCTGTACTGGCTAAAAGACTCCCAGTGCATTGCCATACAATTCTGGTGCTTTTTGGCTAGCGTCTTGGTGATGTTTTTGAAACTTTAATTGTGTTTTAAAGAATTTTGTTTCACTTCATAATGCATACACCACATATGCAGAATTGGTCCAATTTTCCTTATACACTGTGGGTAATGTATCATTATGTGATGCTTTGGCAACAGATTTTTTGGGGGAAATAATTTTTTGAATAGCTGGTGGTGTTCAATTATTAAATGTTTAAGATAAATGGTCATGCCTTCTGTTAGGACTGGTGAAAATACAATGTTAACAATCTGTAGAAGTAAAAGCAAAAGATACCAGTGTTTAACATCTCTCTGCACTAAATCACCAAATGCATGTTGCGTAACAAGCACCAAGATTGGATGGCATTTAAACGCAAATTGTTGCTTTCACCAAACAATTTGACTATTGGAGGACGGTTCCTCTGCTGATTGTAACCATAATCAAAAGCATGTATTCTACCAGAAAGATCATCAGCACTCAGAAAATTATGCACAATGTACTGCAGAACAAGTTTTACCTCTAGCTGAGCGACACCTTCTAAAATGTCGTGCATTATATCCACAGCAAAATTGTTTGCCGTGTTGAAATACTTGAGTGAATTTAACAAACACACCCGTTTGACGCCATAAACATGAGGTAGTCTAGAGTCATCTTGTAACTTTTTACAATGCAGAGCATGCATCTCAGTTGTTCTTAGTACAACTTCAGGGTTATCTTCGGAAAACACAAATTGAAAGCGATCTTTCTCAAGAACACAGAAATGACAGCAATATTGAGCCCCAAATGACTCCAGAAATCCTAATAAACTGTGTAAGCCAAGGTTATCCCCTGTGACTTGAACAACTGTACCCCTTACACAATGTCTAGATACCGGATTCTTAACCCCCTCAATCTCAAGCACTTTTAGATCATTTACTAGAGGCTCAATTATAGAATTAAAACCATACCGTCTAATATCCTGTGCATGAAAGAGGGCACATAAATGAATGTTATCCAGTGAGGAGTTAAAAATGGGGGGAAAATTCCTTAATGTAAAATAGATAGCACCCAATTTGTGTATACCTTTTTTGGAACCCAAAGGATTGGCGGTCTCGAAATCATCATAAAATAACTGAATTTGTAAAGCATCTTTTTCTGTGCAAAATAAAGGATTACTTTTAAAATGGGCCGCGTCACTTAAGTCAACATAAACACCTTCTTTGGAACATGCCTGGGTTTAGACAAGATGCGGATTTTTTTTTAATTGACAGTGTTTCTAAAATGGGAATATGAGAAAACTTATCTGTTGCAACGACTTCAACGATCAAATGTTCCAGTGGTTTTATTTCTCCTGCTATCAAATCTTGTGCCAAGCACTATTTCGGTTGGTTCAACAGTTCCCCATTTCTCTGTAAATCGTTTCTTTTGTTTGGCTTCCGAATTTAACAAAGTAAATGGACTTTCCAAATGCTGAAATGAACATTTATATTTTCCTTTTAGTTGCAAACCTGCATCATGTTTTATGGTAAGAACTCCGACTGAGGATCTGACTACATCCTCAAAAACATCATCATCCACCTCAGTCCCTGATTCATCCAAAACCGAAAAAAAAAAACGGATAGAACACCAAACTTTAAAAATGCTTTAAAAAAAAATAAAAGTGTATAACAGATTATAGTGTAAAAAGATTTCATGTCCAACATATAAATAAATATGCCCAGAGTAATAGTGTTGCAATAATGTGCGTAGTCACCTCAGTTAGATCTCAGAATTGGTCATACAAAATAGCAAAAGAAATGTCAAATAATTCAGTAAATTTGTTTTAGCATTGCATGACGTGACGAAAAGCAACTCTCTAACGTATGAAATTGCCACGACATTACCTATTCGGGAGTTTCAAAATTAAATCGACAAAAACTACAAAAATTGCATCAAAATACAACATACAGTATGCAGTGACATTAGCACATTCATTCAGATAAAATAACTGTTTTAGTACGTTACTTAAACAAGCTAACCTGATGATTGAAGCTAAAGGAAAATGGCGACAAGAAAACTCCTGTGCAGTTCAGATCTTCGCAGGGGAGATTGAGGGGTGGAGCTTAACGGAGTAAAGTTAACGATGGAGAAATTAACCCTGCTAATTTTCACCAACACTAGGGGGTATCTTTCACTACTTATTGTTGAGTTAACTCCTTAAGAGTAAAGACAGAGCAACACTGCCGTATTAACACTGCTTATTTTACTGTGTATGAATAAACACAGGTACCATAAACTCATATTGGGTCAAATGAGATGTAGTGGGTCATTTACAAATGAACACCTGGTTGTGTTATTTTGACCCAACAACTGGTTTATTCTCTGGTTTCTCCAAACGGCAGCCTGCAAAATTGTTTTAAATATTACTGTTATTTTGTCACAAAGTGTAGTTTTAAGAGTTGTATTCAGGGTCACGGGGAGCCTGGAGCCTATCCCAGATGACTTAGGGCACAAGGCGAGGTACACCCTGGACAGGGTGCCAATCCATCGCAGGGCACAGACATACACGCACTCATTCACACACTGGCAATTTGGAAACACCAATTAGCCTAATCTGCAGGTCTTTGGACTGTGGAAGGAAAGTACCGGAGGAAACCCACCAAGCAAGGGGAGAACATGTAAACTCCATGCACACAGAGACGGGAATTGAACCCAGACCCTGGAGGTGCAAGGCAACAGTGCTAACCACTACACCACCGTGTATTGTATTCTCCATTTGTAAAATAGCATAAATATCCCGGGTTGTGTATAGAGTGAGTAAAAACAATCCAAGGCATGTTATGATGAGGAAACTTTCCATCTCTTCCATTCCAGTGATTAAAAAACGGTAACAATGTCAATTTTGGAATCTGCAGAAGCTCAGTGATCTGCGCACAACATCTCGCAGGCACGCTTTTCTCTGTGTTCACAGGGGCGGGGCTAAGAAACACACATCTCGGTTTATTAATCCACGCATTCGGTTTAGGTTTAGAATTCAGTGCGCACCGTTTGTTCGGTTTGTATCTTTGTTATGTTACAGTTATATTATAACGCTCAGAAAGAACTTTTATTTGTGGTGAAGTGACTGACCTCAGGTGACGCCACGCACGCATGCACACACACACCAAAACACACACCAAAACACACAGAAAGCAGACCAAACATCATAAGCACGTCCCTCCCCCAAACAGTGCAGCAATGAGCATTTACTTACATCTGAACTGAGTCGTTTACATAAATCACTGATCAATAGCTCATCATATCAGTTTATTCATACAGATGTTCCTGTTTAACATGGAAATTTACAGGCTTGTTACTGAATGATTTACTCTGATAAAGAGCCGTATAAAAACACCTATAATAAATGCAGGATTATTATTTATAATCTAAATAAAAATGCTTTTCTAAACGTGGCTTTTGTTATTTACTTTTGTTATTTGTTATTTAATTTAAATGAGGTTTGGGCTCCGTGATGTTGAGCCGTGATCCTCCTCTTTAACTTCCTATGTAGTCTAATCAGTTTTCCAGAGCGCAGAGGCAGAAGTAGACTAATGATTCTTAATGCATCAGGGAAAACAACAAGGAGACTGACTCTGAGCATCTTAATAATTCGTTGATAAATTAGTGATTTCTTTGGTTTCGGCTTTAGTGATGAAGGTGATCATGTCACCTCGTGTTCTCCGCAGCCGTGGATGTGCCTATAATTCACTTTTCAAATTACATAATCTAAAATTAGACATCTAAAATTGTTTTCCATTAGTTTGTATAAAAGCAGACATTTCGCTTTCTATAAATATATATTTTTCACGTCTGTAAGGCGAGTATACACAGAGTTTCGGTTCATTTTCTGGGGCGCTCAAGTTCACCAATACAGAATAGCGCTGTATCCCTGTTTGCTTTCATTATTTTACAAAATCGTATAGTTTTGTTGTCATTGTGAGGCACTTAAAGAAAAGCAGAGTCTTATAAAGGCTATGTATCTTATATAGTTTTATTATATAGTTTTTTTTTTTTTCAAATTAATCTGACAAAACCTGTGGCACACCCACTTTTTCTGATGCACACCCAGAGTTTGCTGGCTACACGAGTATGGAACTCCAAAGTGTTCAAAATTAAATAAATAAATAAATAAATAAATAAATAAGACATGCTGGAATAAATAACTGTATGAATAAATAAGACACAGATGTGTAATATGAGAATGTTATTGTGAAATAATGGAACACATTTTGAAAACAAGCTTATTATTGTGAAATATATTGCTTTCTGCTGTATAAATGTACTTTATGAAATAATATTTCATGGTCATTATTTTTTTATTTAATTTTATTTTATTTTAGGCATTTTATTTAATTGAAAGTTTATTTCAGTTGTTTTTATTTCAAAATGTCATTTTTTCAAAGTCAGTATTTATTTAAAAATCCCGTTTTTCCCGATGGCCTATTTATTTCATAATACGACTTTTCAGTAGAATGAGTCGTTCTGTCAATCAAGAGCGATAGGGCGGAGCCAGCTGTGTGATATTTTAGCTAGTCAGGGAGGATCATCTTGATGCAGTCAGTGTAAGATATACCACTTATCAGTGTAAGCTGCAAGTGCAGCAGGGTCAGTGATGATGAACCAGTGCCTGCTGATGATGACCAACACCTCTCCCCTGATCTACCAGAGCCGAGGGAAAAGAATGGGACTCAAACTGAACAGGTCATCTGGAATAAAATCAGTAGCAGCATCACCTCATGCTAGTAAATATTATATTCAATATTAATTAAAAATAATATTTTCTCAGCCTTATATTGAATTAATATTGACTACAATAATAATTAAAATGAGTAAATAGTTTACTAGCCCGAGCTAATTCTGCCTCTGATTTTATTCCAGTTTACCTGTTCAGTTGATTCCCATCCTTTTCACTTGGCTCGGGTATAGAAGGGGAGAGGTGCTGCCCAACATCATCACTGACCCTGAGGCTGCGTGTTTCAGAACAGGTCATGGAACAGGATCACAATACATTCATGTTCACACACACTGTGCCGCTTTGCGCCGGATAGCCGGGAAAAAAGAGCTCAGAGACAACAATAGCGTTCAGCACAAAACGTTTATCACCTATTTCACAACATTATAATACAAAACATAAAGTAAAAGTACAGAAAAGGGTAAAACAATAGAGCGTTTCGGGCGGGAGCAGCACACCTCAGCTCCTACTCCGTTCTCTCCTTCTCACAACCCGCAGCAACTCTTACAGGGCAACATACATAATACAACATAGTAGTGGCTGTTATAAAACACACGCTGTTTGTTGGCGGCGACCGTACGATCAACACACTCATCTATCTGCGTAAAAGAGAGATGCAATATTATGGTTCCATCATTTTTACAATAAATTAACTGGACCGGCCTGCGTTAGCCAGCGGCCCACTGGGAAAACGCCCGGAGCTCCAGATGGCCAGTCCGCCTCTGCCTAGCACGTTGTTGCTAACTGTAGCGGCGGGCCGCGGAGCAGGTGTCCAGGGAAACTAATCGATGTTAAAGGATCAGCCAATAGGCGCGCAGGTCCAACCCACTGGCACTGATTGACAGAACGACTCATTCTGCTGAAAAGTCGCATTATGAAATAAATAGGCCATCGGGAAAAACGGGATTTTGAAATAAATACTGACTTTGAAAAAATGACATTTTGGAATAAAAACAGCTGGAATTAAATAAAATGCCTCTGCAATAATCTCCGTTATTGGGAAAAATACTGACCATGAAATATTATTTCATAATAATAAGTGAATTTATATAGCAGAAAGCAATATTTTTCACAATAATAAGCTTTTTTCAAAATGTGTTACATTATTTCACAATATCATCTGTGTCTTATTTATTCAGAGAGGTATTTATTTCAGCATGTCCTATTTATTTATTTCATTTTGAACACTTTGGAGTTCCATACGCAAGTGTTACACATGATAAAATGTAAAGGCTCAAATATTTACTTTGCTTAAATTCAATGTGAATAAGAAACGCCTATATTTAATATAAATTCTACATTTGTACTGTAGTTTTAGTGCTGTGATTATGAATTTGTTTAACTATAATGTTACACTTGATTTTATCCGCTACTACGTGCAGCTCTAAAGGAGCTGCGGCTCATTAATCCTTGAGAGAATGAACTAAGGTCTGACGCGTCGGTCTATAGTTATATAGCGCCACTCAGTGGTAAAAGCCAGCAAACGCACAAACCCAAATGCTGCTGCCGTGAGGCGCGACAGTAACACCATTATTCTGGTTTAGGACCATCTGTAGAAGTGTACTGAGTTACACATGCATACTTGCAAATATGTATGAGCTATGCCTCAGACTCCCAGGGATCACATCACAAGTGCACGTCTATGGGCACGTCTATGGGCTCTCCTGTCGTAATAACACGCATCTCTACAGCTAAGGAGAGGAAAGTGAGGGAATTAGAAATATAATTAGAAAGTGTCGTGTTGAGGTTAATACCCTCATTAGGGTCCGTTTACATGTTGTGTCTTTTCTGTACTCAAGTTGATTCTTTTAAATAGACATGTGACAAGCGCGCTCACATTAAAGAGTGACGATATGTTGCACCGCTTTTATTGAGAATCAAGCAAATTCACATGATGAGAGCAAGTCATGTGATAAGAACCAGCTAATCAGTTTCCCCCTTTCAATTTTTCTGGATCTCTCTGTTTTAGTTTTTGAAGGATGGGGTGCACCCAAACATGACATTTTTACATCTTGTCCACAAATGAATCTAGCAGCAAATACACTAGAAGGGACTTTTTTCTAGAAAAGTGTCTAGAAACGGTTAGAAGGGGAAAAAAGATTTTAAAAAGATTGCTCCCTGGTATAATGATCTCACACACACACACCTTAAAACAGGCCACTTGAAAACTAGAACGTAAATGGTGTCAAACTAAACTGGTAGTGTTTCAGCATGGCAGTCCAGCAGGGGACTAACGTGTCCTGAACTATAGAGAAGCTCTTAGTGTTGCAAGATCAACGTATCTCTCCACTCTTAGAGAAAATAACAAGAATAATCCTAGATTCTTATTTAATACGATAGCTAAATTAACCAAGAATAAGACCAGTATAGACATTTCCACATCCATAACATGCAGGAGTGAGGACTATATTTTTACATATATTTTTTCAATAACAAAATTTTAAATATCAGGCAAAAAATTCAGGCTTTGAAACCAGACAATTCAATAAACATAGATGCAGATGATAAACTGATCGTATCAGACCAGAAGCCAGAATATTCCACTTCAAGAGACTAATGTCACTGATTCTTTTTACAAAATCACCAACCTGTGTATTAGAATCTGTACACACACATTATATCAAACCAATAGTACAAATAATAACTGAACCCCTGAATAATAAACTCTTCACTCAGCAGTAGTTACAGTCTTAAATCATTTAAACTAGGAGTTATTATCCCCTAATTAAGAAACCTGATCTCGACCCGTCAGCTACAGGCTGATATCAAACCTCCCCTTAATCCCGAAGATCCTAGAAAAGGTTGTAGCACAGCAGCTCTGTTCATATCTACACAGAAATAACATTTATGAAATGTATCAGTCAGGGTTTAGACCTGATCACAGCACAGAGTCAGCGCTGGTTAAACTGGTAAATGACTCTTTGCTTGTGTTACTTGACTTTGGAGCTTTTGACATCATTGATCATGCCATTCTGCACTAAATATACATTCACCTTATACAGTCTTATGCAAAAGTTTAGGCACTCCTTGATAAATAACAGATTTTGGTCATTTCTTAAATTGAAATCTCTCTTGGAAATGGAACAAAAGCACAATATTTTCAGCAAACATTGATGTATAGTTATTTCTTATGCCATAAATTGAGCAAAAATGTAAAACATTATTATGGCACTGTGCAAACGTTTGGGCACTGTAAGAGTTCCATAGTCACAGATTCTTTTTACAAGGTTTCAGACCTTAATCAGCTTGTTACTGTAGATCTGATGCATGGCAACAGCTGTCAAATACTTTGACTCTTCAAACCTTGTGCACACACTTGCGGACACACAACAGCCATGGGTTCCTCTAAGCAGCTGTGTAAGACACTGAAAATGAAAGTTATTGATGCCCACAATGCAGGAGAAGCTACAAGAAGATAGCAAAGTGTTGTCAGCTTGCAGTTTCCACAGTGAGAAATGTCATTAAGAGATGGCAGTTCAGGGGAACTGCGGAGGTCGAGATGAGATCTGGAAGACCAAGAAAACTCTGGTAGAGAACTGCTCGTATGCTGGTCAGAAAGACAAATCAAAACCCCCATTTGACTGCAAAAAAAAACCTGCAGGAAGATTCAGCAGACTCAGGAGTGGTGGTGCACCGTTCCACAAGACCTTCATGGAAGAGACAGTAGAAGAAAACCTGACCTGCATCCCATCATAAACTCCAAAATCAGAAGTCTGTAACAGAACATCTACAGAAGCCTGATGCGTTTTGGAAACAAGTGCTGTGGACTGATGAAGTTAAAATAGAACTCTTTGGCCACAATCAGCAGAGGCATGTTTGGAGAAATAAACGAGCAGCATTTCATGAAAAGAACATGCAATGGGGGCGGATCTATCACGCTTTGGGGTTGTGTTGCAGCCAGTGGCACAGGAAACACTGCACGGGTGGAGGGAAGAATGGATTCCACTAAATACCAGCAAATTCTGGAAGCAAACATCACAGCATCTATAAAAAAGCTGAATCTGAAAAAAGGACGTCTTCTACAACAGGACGATGATCCTAAACACACCTCCAAATCCACTATGGAAAACCTCAAGAGACGCAAGCTGAAGGTTTTGGAACGGCCATCACAGTCCCCTGATTTAAACATCATTGAACATCTGTGTGTAGATCTTAAAAGAGCCGTGCATGCAAGACCACCAAAGAATATTACAGAACTAGAAGCCTTTTGCAAGGAAGAACGGGAGAAAATCCCAAGTACAAGAACTGAAAGAGTTTTAGCGGCTATAAAAAGCGTTTACAAGCTGTGATATCTGCCAGAGGAGGCGCTACTGAGTACTGATTATGTAGGGGGCATAAACTTTTGCACAGCGTGACAATAATATTTAAATTTTTTATCTTTGTTCAATTTATGACATAAAAAGCAACTATGCACCAATGTTTGCTGAAAATATTGTGCATTTTTTCATTTCCAAGGGAGACTGTGATAACATCTTTTCAATTAAAAAAATCACCAAAATCTGTTATTTATCAAGGGGTGCCTAAACGTTTTCATAAGACTGTATATTACAGTATGTGACTGTGACCATACTTAACATTTCTCTCTCTCTCTTTCTCTTCTCTCTATTTCTGAATCTCCCTGTCAAGCTATACATGCCCTCCTGATCTACCAGTGATCCAGACCCCATTTGCCCTCTGGACCAGTCTGACTCATCCTGATTCCTCTATTCTGGTTGGAGAGGAGCATCGATGCCCCGTGTCCTCTGTTTGAGATGTGTGTGGTGACTGGGGACAGTTTCACTATACCTGGACACAGCTGATACAGACAGCTGTCCTCTGAGGACTCGTGACTGCAGTCTCTCGATAGTTCAGGACTGGAGTTTCCTACAGTCTACCTGAGCCTCCAATAACCAACTGGACTCCATATGAACTTAAACACGTCTCCTGTCCTACTGAACTTCCAGCCTCCTAACACACAGTATGAGTGCAGATCAATCCCTGCTCTCCGTTATCACCCAGATGAGGATGGGTTCCCTGGTGAGTCTGGTTCCTCTCAAGGTTTCTTCCTGTTACCATCTCAGGGAGTTTTTCCCTCAGCACCGTCACCCTCGACTCGTTCATCAGGGACCATCTGATCATTCTGGCTCACACACACTCACATTCATATTCCATATAAACTAAATTTTTTGATTCTGTACAGCTGCTTTGCGACAATGACAATTGTTAAAATCGAATTGAATTGAATTTATGGAGCACTGACTTGAGATCATGGTTGAAATCTCCAGCGACAATAAACAGTCCATCCGGGTGTGTGTCCTGCAGTTCACTGATGTTTACTCACAATTCACAGGGCGCTCCCTTAGCATTAGCGCTAGGTGGAATGTACACTCTGATAATGAAAACAGCGGTAAATAAAAAGGTCTAACAGTCACAACCTCTACCAGTGGTAAGCGATGACTAGAAACTAGCACAGAGTTCTTACACCATTCCGTGTTGATGTAAACACACTGCGGTGAGTCTTGCCGTGCTTCGGCTTCCGATGTCCCCTCTTCTGGCCGCCAGCATCAGGCAACACCGAGGACTGGAGGCCTGGTTCCCGCAGCAAGCCGAGGTCACGTAGCTTATAACGCACATCATCCTGTGTGTTATTCACTGAGGTGTGACAACATGTTTGTCTCCTGGACCAATCATTTATTTCCAACACATTAATACAGAACTTGATTATGTACTGAAATCAGCAGTACAGTTTAACAAGGTACTTTAGAGAACATGATCCATTATTTCTGCCAAATTTTATGACTATTATTATTATTATTATTATTATTGAGATTGGAAAAAAGATTATGAACGAGAATGAGATTAAACTGATGTTTATAGATCAGGACACACAGCAGACAGGAGAGCTTGATATGGAACTCTACAACACACAGACTGGAGTGTGACTTCAGAGAGGAGAATGAGTGAATAATGTTCCACATGAGTGAGGACCGGACAGTAGATCCTGCTCAGGAGTGTGTGTGATTCGGAGTGTGTCCCGGGACACTGTCTCAGGACGTCCTCTCTCACTCACTGCTGTTCCTCAGGAGAGTAAAGTGGAGGAAGTGTAGAGCTCCAGACTCCACATGCGATCCAAGATGGCGGTGCGGCAGTAGCACGCAGTGGCCACTCCGGAGCCAAAATGGTGCTACATTGTTTATGTCGTGTCGTAGCGTTTTTATTTTGCAAAGTTTATGGACACCGGCACAAACGGTGCTCATACTTACCACCATAACTGGCATATTTCATTCAAGATGAGCTGCGGGAGAAGCTACGCGACCTCGGCTTGCTTCGGGAACCAGGACTCCAGTCCTCGGTTGACTTTCTACAACTTTCTCCCATCTCTGGCGCTCAGCCACAGTCTTTGGATTCTTCTTTACCTCGCTCACCAAGGCTCTTCTCCCCCGATAGCTCAGTTTAGCCGGACAGCCAGCTCTAGGAATGGTTCTGGTCGTCCCAAACGTCTTCCATTTAAGGATTATGGAGGCCACTGTGCTCTTAGGAACCTTAAGTGCAGCAGAAATTTTTGGAACCTCGGTCTGAACTGTGCCTTGCCACAATTCTGTCTTTGAGCTCTTCAGGCTGTTCCTTTGACCTCATGATTCTCATTTGCTCTGACGCTGAATATTTTCTTTCTCAGACAGTGATCTTGACAATGTTTTATATGTAATATTTGAATCTGTGTGTAAAGTTAAAGGCAGGGTTAAATATGGCGTTAAAGGTATGTGCTAAGTGTAGCTGATGGTAATAAGGTTGATAGTAATGGTAGCACAGTAGCAGCTTACAGTAACAGGGGACATTAGTGATGTGTGTGTAGCCGACAGTAACAATGTTAGCACAGTATAGGCTAACAGTAGATTAAAATGAAAATAAAGCAGGTGTGTGTGGCTTTGGATACATTTGTATATCTGTGTGTGTGTGTGTGTGTGTGTGTGTGTTTTAAATACAAACAATAAACCTACCTCTCCTGTTTGATAGCATGGAACTTGTGCTGTACTGCTTCTGTTGACTTCTAACTGGAATCTCTTGTTGTCACAGAACAATTTGATGTGTTGTGAGTATACTCTGTCTCCTCTGTACTTCTCCTCCAGAGCTTTAATCTTCTCCTCCACCTCTCCTGCACCTTTGACCGGAACCTGCTTAATAAGCACGTCCACTGCTTCCATTTCACTTAACGCCTATTACACACACACACACACACACACACACACACACACACACACGATTTTAAACAGTAAAGTGCTTCTCACACATAAACACACACAAACACCATTTATGGGATTAAACAGTAACGTCTTTCTCTTTCTCACACACACACATACACACACACACACACACACACCACTAATAGGATTAAACAGTCAAGTGTTTCTCTTGAAAAGAACACAGTTACTCTTACACACACACTTACCTCTCTGCGCTTCTGTTCAGCTTCCTCTTTCTCACTTCTAATTTTCTCTTCAGCTTTTCTCTTTCTATTCATCACCACTCCAGCAATCAGCCCTGCCACTAGCACCAGCACCAGCGGTATCACTATCCCTGCAATCTCTCCCTTACTTAACCCTACAACACAAACACACACACAATTATGTATTAAATGTAGATCAAAGTAATGATAAAATGAACAAAATTATATTTTAAGGAAAATAGTGACAAGTAAAGTAGGGGCGTGGGTTTATCACCACTGTTGGACCCTTAAGCAAGGTCCTTCACCCACAAGTGCTCAGACACATTCGGGCATAGTTGGTTTGTCTTCCGCCAACATGAAGAAAGAAGAAGATGCAACCGCTTGCGTCATAAACTGTGCAACATCTGTTAGGTCATAGCACGTGAGCGTTTTTTTTTTTTTTTTACTGTTTTTTGAAAATAATTATTTACTTTTTTATTGAATTAAAATATAATTGTTTATGTACTGTACGGTGAATTAATTATATAGATGATGTACATAATGAATAAATAAATACAATTGGTGAATGTAAAAAATATATTGTATGTATGTATGAGGTCAGACACCGATGTTGGACGAGAAGGCCTGGCTCGCAATCTCCACTCTCATTCGTCCCAAAGGTGCTCTATTGGGTTGAGGTCAGGTCTCTGTGCAGGCCAGTCAAGTTCTTCCGCACCAAACTCACTTATCCATGTCTTTATGGACCTTGCTTTGTGCACTCCTTTTACAGTCATGGAGGAACAGGAAGGGGCCATCCCCAAATTGTTCCCACAAAGTTGGGAGCATGAAATTGTCCAAAATCTTTTGTTACATCGAACCATTAAGAGTTCCTTTCACCGGAAGTAAGGGGCCGAGCCCAACTTGTGAAAAACAACTCCACACCAGTTTCAACATGCCTGAACATATATAGTGTATAATAAATAATAAGTATCTAATTGTGTATTTTCTGTTCTCCCCAGGAGCATCTGGGTTCAATAGCGGTCTGGTGTGTGATGGCAGCAGGTCCTCATGACCCGGAGAGACCAGGAATGGCTAACAAAGTTTCCTACAAAGAAGACAACATTCCTATATTTCCTTACCTTGTTAAGTGTAGCTTTTGAAACTTGGCTGAGGTGCTGGAACTACTAAATTTGAAACCTCATCATGAATCAAACAATGTTTTTTGTTTAACATATTTTTTTGTGTGTAAAGTGTGTTTTTTTTATGCATATTGTAAAATTGAAGATGAGTGTGGGTCTTAGTGATTTGGAACAGACAAAATGGTGGTTAAAGAGTGAAAAATGTGTCATGTTTGTTTTCGTGGTGGTGTAGGCGAGGCATAGGCTCAGAGGTAAAGACTTTGTTAGATGTTTTTAATAATAAAGAACTAGAATATAAACAAACACTTAACATGAAAACAAACCTAAAAGGAGTCTATACAATTCAATTCAATTCAATTTATTTATATAGCGCTTTTAACAATTGGCATTGTCGCAAAGCAGCTTTACACAATAAAAAGAAGTAAGTTTGTATGCAATGTGTATGAATCAAAATGATAAGATTGTCCCTGATGAGCAAGCCGAGGGCGACGGTGGCAAGGAAAAACTCCCTAAGATGGTAATAGGAAGAAACCTTGAGAGGAACCAGACTCAACAGGGAACCCATCCTCATCTGGGTGATAACGGATAGCAGAGAATGATCAGCATAATAATGTTATACATATGATGTTGATCAGTATATGTGCTTCTTAACTGTCTGTTGCTGGGCTCTGCTGTGTGCACTTGTGTGTGCATTGTCTCCAGGTTGCTCCGTTCCAAATTCCACTCCGGCTTTTCCAAATGCCATCACATTGGCAGCTAACTTACAGATCTGGCCATTAAGAATGCACGCTTTTTCCCGCGAGATCCCTCAAGCAACATTCGGGAATTTAAATAAATGTGCTGTGCTTCACTGAATATCCGCCAGATGGCGCATGGAGGGACTTTATCTAAAAGCCAGACCAAGTACAACGAAGAATTGTGTATAACAATATTGTTTCCAATGCTGAAGCAATCATGAATTTTATTTTGTTTTACAATAATAATATTTTATGATGAATCTGCGTATAATCTTGTCTTACTTGATCTTAGTGCTGCATTCGACACTATAGATCATGATATTCTAATAGATCGCTTACAAAATCACATTGGTATTCAGGGACAGGCGTTAAAATGGTTTAGATCCTACCTGTCTGATCGATTCCATTTTGTAGATCTGAATAGAGAACAGTCTGGTGTAATGCCAGTGAAATATGGGGTGCCACAAGGGTCAGTTTTAGGACCTCTGCTGTTCTCAATATACATGCTTCCCTTGGGTAACATCATCAGAAGACATGGGATTAGTTTCTATTGTTATGCTGACGATACTCAGTTATACATTTCCACAAAACCAGATGAAATACCCAAATTGTCTAGACTAACTGAGTGTATTCAAGATATAAAAGACTGGATGACCGATAATTTTCTTTTACTAAATTCAGATAAGACAGAGATATTACTTATTGGCCCAAAACCCAGTAGACACCAGCTCTCACAGTTCAGCCTGCGTTTAGAAGGATGTTCTGTTACCACCAGCTCGACAGTGAAAGACCTGGGTGTGATATTAGACTGTAACTTATCCTTTGAAAATCATATCTCCAACATCACAAAAACAGCCTTTTTCCACCTTAGAAATATTGCCAAGCTTAGGAACATTTTATCTGTATCTGATGCAGAAAAGCTGGTTGATGCATTCATGACCTCCAGACTGGACGACTGTAATGCATTACTGGGTGGCTGTCCTGCATCCTCAATTAACAAGCTACAGTTAGTCCAAAATGCAGCCGCCAGGGTTCTCACTAGATCCAGAAAATATCATCATATAACCCCAATATTATCATCCTTGCACTGGCTACCTGTTCAGTTTAGAATTAATTACAAAATAGCATTACTTACGTACAAGGCTCTAAACTGTCTAGCTCCCACATACCTAACCAGTCTTCTGATACGTTACAATCCACCACGCTCATTAAGATCAGAAAACTCCGGACTACT
>QNUK01001799.1:0-28085 GCA_013621035.1 Clarias magur
TGTGTGTGTGTGTGTGTGTGTGTGTGTGTGTGTGTGTGTGTGTGTGTGTGTGTGTATATGTATGTAAGGGTTTGTTTGTGTGTGTCGTATGGGTGTGTGTGTGCAGTATGTTAAATATATCTTTCATGTTTGTAGTGTTTGTGTGTGTAGAAATGTGGTAATTAAATGAATCCTTCTGGAATCACACCAACCTGCTTCATCGATGAGTGCTCCGCATACACATCCAGGCAATGGTCACATACAATACCTGCTTAACTTAAAAGTCTTGAAGTGTGTTTGAGAGTGTATGTAGTATCTTTACTTGTATGCGTGAATTATGTGTGTTTATTAGTTTGAAGTATGGGTCTTTATTTGTGAAATGTGTTTAATGTCTGTGTGTGTGAGTGTGCGACATGTGTGAGTGTATTACATGTAATGTGTGTGTCTGTTTGTGTCTGACTTGCAAAATGCCCCAGATGTTTGAAACAAAATGTCTGTGATTTTATGTAGTGTGTGTGTCTCTGTGTGTGTGTCTGTATGTGAGTTTGTATGTATTTATGTGTTGTATGTTCGTAGGTGTGGCGTATGGAAGTATGTTTAATGTATGTTTAATGAGTGCTGCGCAAGCACATTCAGGCAACGATCACTTGTGCCTCTGTCAGTCACATACTATACCTCTATCATTTTGGCCACCAAAAGCGGCCTGCTCAACTGCTTAAACTGCTGAAGTGTATGTCGTGTATTTTTGCTTGTATGCGTAAATTATGTGTTTGTTTGTTTGAAGTATGGGTATGTATTTGTGCAATGTGTGCAATTTGTGTAATGTGTGTGTGTGTGTGTGTTTCTGATTGTGTGTGACTTGCAAAAGGGCCCATATGTTTGGAAAAACAGGTCAATTAAATAGAAATAAATAATAATTATACTTCTGCAATCACCCCAACCTCGCATCAACCCACACCATTTATGGTAGCTAGGCCACTCTGCCATAATGCCAATTAGATCAAGTGCGCGATTGCGCTTAATGATGTCTCAGGCCAAAGTAAATTGACCTACAGACATGACATAAAAAAGAAAATGAGAAGAGCTAAATAAATTTTTAAAATGATTGAATTGAAAGAAAAGTGAAAATCAAAGACATTCAACTGAATGTTATATTACAATCGATCTGTGAAATTTACTCAGACCTCTCTAACTGTTGAAAAGGCAGAAACACTGTTGTTCAACTTTAACTAATGGGAAAGCGGTTGTCTCACACAACTAAGGCAAAGTGATTTAAAATATACAAAAAGAGTTTATATGCAGTTTTTATGCTCAAAATGTCAAAAAGTGGATTAAAAAATGTTTTATTCAACATGAATGTCATAATATATAAAAGTGTTGGAAATGATCATTGATTTCACTATCATGCTTCTCATGATGAGATAAAGCCTTTGCTGTGTTCTTAGCGCTGTACAAGCTCAGGAAAGCGGTTTTCTCACACAATTAAGGCATGGTGATTTCAAATATACAAAAAGAGTTTATATGCAGTTTTTATGCTCAAAATGTGAAAAAGAGGATTAAAAAATGTTTTATTCACCATGAATGTCATAATATATAAAAGTGTTGGAAATGATCATTAATTTCACTATCATGCTTCTCATGATGAGATAAAGCGTTTGCTGTGTTCTTAGCGCTGTACAAGCTCAGGAAAGCGGTTTTCTCACACAATTAAGGCATGGTGATTTAAAATATACAAAAAGAGTTTATATGCAGTTTTTATGCTCAAAATGTCAAAAAGAATAACAAAACAATTGTTACTCAACATGAATGTCATATTGCATGAAAGTGTTGGAAATGATCATTCATTTCACTATCATGCTTCTCATGATGAGATAAAGCGTTTGCTGTGTTCTTAGCGCTGTACAAGCGCAGGAAAGCGGTTTTCTCACACAATTAAGGCATGGTGATTTAAAATATACAAAAAGAGTTTATATGCAGTTTTTATGCTCAAAATGTCAAAAAGAATAACAAAACAATTGTTACTCAACATGAAAGTCATATTGCATGAAAGTGTTGGAAATGATCATTCATTTCTCTATAATGCGTCTCATGATGAGATAAAGCGTTTGCTGTGTTCTTAGCGCTGTACAAGCTCAGGAAAGCGGTTTTCTCACACAATTAAGGCATGGTGATTTCAAATATACAAAAAGAGTTTATATGCAGTTTTTATGCTCAAAATGTGAAAAAGAGGATTAAAACATTTTTTATTCACCATGAATGTCATAATATATGAAAGTGTTGGAAATGATCATTCATTTCACTATCATGCTTCTCATGATGAGATAAAGCGTTTGCTGTGTTCTTAGCGCTGTACAAGCTCAGGAAAGCGGTTTTTTCACACAACTAAGGCATGGTGATTTAAAATATACAAAAAGAGTTTATATGCAGTTTTTATGCTCAAAATGCCAAAAAGAATAACAAAACAATTCGTACTCAACATGAACGTCATATTGCATGAAAGTGTTGGAAATGATCATTCATTTCACTATCATGCTTCTCATGATGAGATAAAGCGTTTGCTGTGTTCTTAGCGCTGTACAAGCTCAGGAAAGCGGTTGTCTCACACAACTAAGGCATGGTGATTTAAAATATACAAAAAGAGTTTATATGCAGTTTTTATGCTCAAAATGCCAAAAAGAATCACAAAACAATTGTTACTCAACATGAATGTCATATTGCATGAAAGTGTTGGAAATGATCATTCATTTCACTTTTATGCATCTGCTGCGTTCTTAGCCCTGCACACTCAAAAAAAATTATTAGTATAACTTAATATAATTATGATACACATTTCCACACATTTGAATTATGTTAGTTTAACTTAATCCATGTAAATGGAATTAACAATACGAAAATCCATCTTGGGCCAAAGAAACAAAAACATTTTTTGAACTATTTTCTTTTGAACTATTGCTTAACTATAAGCAAGTTTATCGCTTTACTATAAAATTGCTTTAGCTTGTACGCAATTTTATCTTGTTGAGCCAATTAATTTTAAGCACTTAATTTAGACAACTACATTAATATTGGTATGTTTGACCGAAAGGGAAGAAGATCTAGCTCGCCGGATTACTGAGCCGGCGCTTTGTTCCCAACTAGTGTGTCTACGTGTGTATTGTTTTCAATTTAAACACCAAATTAACTGCACCTGTGTTCCCTTGTGTGTCTTACTATTTATTTTTTATTTACTCGCCACCACGCCCCACCCCTCCGGGGACAGGTATGCAGAGGAATCCGGAGGGGTGCAAACGCTTTCATCTGGCCTGTGAGCTGTGTTTAGCGATTATCCGGAGATCACGGACAGGCAAAAGATCAGCTTTGTCACGCAACAGCTCACTGGGTCGGCCATGGACTGGGCCACAGCGGTCTGGAGCGCAGGCGGGATCGCCATGTCCAGCTATCACAAGTTTCTCAACTCATTCCGCACAGTGTTTGATCATCTGGACCATGGAAAGACGGGGGAACAACAAGTGCTGAGGGTAGAGAGGACAAGGTAATGCCACCGTGGAGAGTGGCTAGTGTGATTGCAGCTTGCTAGCCAGGTTCCGAGATACAGTGAGAGCACAGAGGCGAAGACTTTTGGAAGATGGCCTGGTGTCAAGAAGGGCAGCAAAGGAGCCACTTCTCTCCAAAAAAAAAAAAACATCAGGGACAGATGAGAACTGGGGCAAAGTCATATTCTCGGATGAAGCCTCTTTCCGATTGTTTGGGGCATCTGGAAAAAGGCTTGTCCAGTGAAGAAAAGGTGAGCGCTACCATCAGTCCTGTGTCATGCCAACAGTAAAGTATCCTGAGACCATACATGTGTGGGGTTGCTTCTCATCCGAGGGAGTGGGCTCACTCACAATTTTGCCCAAAAACACAGCCATGAATAAAGAATGGTACCAAAACACCCTCCAACTGCAACTTCTTCCAACAATCCAACAACAGTTGAAGTTGAATGGTGAAGAACAATGCACTTTCCATCATGATGGAGCACTGTGCCATAAGGCAAAAGTGATAACTAAGTGACTCGGGGACCAAAACGTTGAAATTTTGGGTCCATGGCCTGGAAACTCCCCAGATCTTAATCCCATTGAGAACTTGTGGTCAATCCTCAAGAGGCGGGTGGACAAACAAAAACCCACTATATTCTGACAAACTCCAAGAAGTGATTATGAAAGAATGGGTTGCCCAGAAGTCAGGATTTGGCCCAGAAGTTGAAGCATGCCCAGTCGAATTGCAGAGGTCCTGAAAAAGAAGAGCTAACGCTGCAAATACTCTTTGTATAAATGTCATGTAATTGTCGATAAAAGCCTTTGAAATGTATGAAGTGCTTGTAATTATATTTCAGTACATCACAGAAACAAAGATCTACAAGCAGTTTAGCAGCAAACTATGTGAAAACTAATATTTGTGTCATTCTCAAAACTTTTGTCCATGACTGTATGTTCCAACATCACCTTATAAGATTAATTATTTAAGTTATTAAAACTGGCATTAGAACATGAACAGAAAACTGCTGTATTTGCACACAACAATCGGTTAAAATGAAGAAACGATTCCTTACTAGCAATTTAATGTCATATGCAACTTTAATTTGTGTGATGTAATATATAACAAAGTTCAACAAGTATAAAATATCACACAGCTGCAAATAACAAAACTGTATCTACAGTAACTATAATGTTAAAGTAGACATGAATAATATGGCAACTTCATGACAATACTATACACAACACGGTATTACAAGTGAGTAATGATTCAAATGTTGTCACAGGCTCAATATAAATGCATAAAAATGTTAAAATCTCACCTGTCTGTCCAAACATGTTCTCACTTCTCTGTTTTTGATTTTCAAAAAATGGTGACCGTTGTGGTTTGTTCCTGTCTGAGGTCTTTCCAACTGCGCATGCGCAGATTTTACTCTCCTCCACAATGATCCTAGGATAGCATGATAAATCTGTCCATGTTCCTAGTCAAGACCCCATAGGCCAGAGTCTCACAACCCAAGAAACACCCACTGAAGCTTGAAACCAAGGAGGTACATTGTTACATAGGGCCTTTGAGGATACAACAAAGATTTAAATTCAGTTGCATGCCGGTCACACTTGGGCTGATGAAGAAACATCTCCTGTAGTTCACTCAAACTAGTCCTGTTCAGCACTCTGGCCGGGTCTGACGGTAGCAGCATCACAATGGGAATTCTGCATGTACGGTCAGGCGAGGAACATACCGTGAGTCCCAGGCCGGCACATCCTATACCCCGGTCTGTTTGTCCACCATGGACCTCTCTGAAAATGAAAACCAAGAAGTTGGCCCTGCAACCTTTAAAAAGAAGAAAAATAATAATTAAAAATTATGAAGTGAAAATGAAGAGCTGGCCCAAGCACCTGTGCCATCGCCACTTGGGCAAACCTCACAACCTGCGTGACTTTTCAGCATGCTAAGACCTCTTAAACAAATATTGACATGCATCATCATGGCTTGACGTTTGCACCATTGCTAGCTGTCATTCAATGTGGTCCGGGTTTCTTGGTGCCCATGACCACTTCACAACATGTGCCTTTTCAGGGCGCTAAGAAATCTTTAACAAATATGAGATGTTAAAGACATCGCAGTTTCTCTAAATGTCTTTGTGGTGTGCCATTGTTAGCTGTCACTCAATATGGGCCAGGTTTTGTGGGACTATAATGGCACACGTGATTAATCTGAGCAGGATGTTTGAGCAGGTCATCGTGTGTGGAGGACGCGTAGAATGTGAGACGGGTGTGTGTCTTTGTTGGCGCTTGTTTAGGATGTGTTCTGTCTGTAAAGGATAAGCAGATTGTGTGTGTGCTTCTCTGTGTAGGGTTTGTTGTTTCTATTTTAGACGTGTATTACGCGTCTGGTATGTGTGTTTGGGACTTGTGTTTTTAGTGAGCGTGTCTTTATTTGTGTGTTAGGCATATGCAATATTTTGTTTATGTGAGTGTAGGATGTGTAGTCTTTGTGTCTGTGGAAAATGCTTTTTATCAAATGTGTGTGTGTGTGTGTGGGGGGGGGGTCCTCTTGATGCATTTAAATTCCTTGAACTGCCCGACGTCGCTTTATTGCTGCCTTTTGCGAGAAGCCACACTTGTGGCACTGAAATGAAAAGAAGACCGGAGTGCTGTGATGTGCTAGTTGGTGAGCATTCGATAGTAAGCTGCAGTATGTTTGTGGAAATGCCTGGGTTACTTATGCCATCTTGTCGAGCAGATAGAGACCTAGGTCCTAAGCCATATCTGAACAAATCACAACCCCGTACCCCAGTGTTTTACAAAAAGTTGGACTTATATTACTCCTTGGATATTCTCAAGGAGGTAGGGCCAGAAACTGGCCACCTCCCCACAACAGAGATTTTAAAACTGCGTGATTAATCTGCCGCGTGCAGCCAATTTGTCTACCATCCACCCATGTTCGCAGAGAAAGCCTCCAAGGCCCAGACCCTCACCCAGAACAGTGGGTCTAGGAGTTCTCTCAAAGAACGATCGACTGAAAGTTGAAGGCAAAAGGTTATCGCTGCTGCCTTTGAAAATAAACAGAAGAAAAATGGTTAAAAGCAACAATGAGCATGCCTAAGGATGTGTTATCACAACCTTTGTACTGTCCAGCACATGAAGACCTCTTGAACAAATATAAAATAAGTTTAAGCCATCATCATGGCACTCAGTATGGGCCAGACACAGCGTTGGGCGATTTTGGTGGTAACGGTAATGGAGAAGGTACTTGAGCAGGGCATTGTTTGCGTTGGATGCTGATAATGTCTGATGTGAGTGAGATGTCTGTGTTTAATTTGTCTGTGTGTGTGAGAGTGTGTGTTTGTATGTGTGAGAGTGTGGGACATGTACTGTATGTGAAGGATAATTAAATTGTGTGTGTTTGTGTGTGTGTGTGTGTGTGTGTGTGTGTGTGTGTTTGTGTGCGTGTGTGTGTGTGTGTCTATGTGTGCATGTGTGTGCTTGTCTGTGTCTTTTGCGGTTTTCTTAGCACTGTACGAGCGAAAACGGTTTTCACACACAACTAAGGCATGATGATGTTTTCATGCTCAAAATGTGAAAAAGAATGACAAAAAAAATTGTTATTCAAACATGTATGCCAAAATTCATTAATAGTTTTGGAAATTATTTCTTTTACTTTTAAAATTCTGAAATCTCATTTCCACGTCATGTGAAAGTTAATTCACACCCTTATGTTTTTACATACAGTTAAAAAGGAAGCAATGTTAAAATGAATGACATGGAGTTGCTAAATTAATAAATAGTGTTAATAAATGTGAAAGTTTCAATTTAATTTCAAATTTTATTTGTCAAATACACAGTCATACAGAACACGATATTCAGAGAAATGCTTTGACAACCGTGCATGACCCCAAGCATAAAAAAAGAAAAAAGGGTATTCAAACAAAGAATATGACTATAATAATAAATTAATAGAGTATGAATAAGAAAACCAGCAAATAAATATGTAATTAGAAAATAATAAAAATTATATAAATACAGAAACAGCTTTTTATTCGTAGTTTATAGAATAAAATAATGAGGATACCTTCAGTAAGCGGTGAGCAGGGACAGAAGAGAGGCAGCAAATACATGGGGAAATGGTAGTGTATCTACATACGACTCCCCCAATGCAGGTCGGAGGCCTGAGTACTTCTGATGGCGGGTCAGCCTAGGAATTACGTGGTGTGAGGTAATGTTTCTGTAGTGGAGAGACATAGCTAACTGGATCCCAGCATCCCAGCAATAGGCGTGCCACAATGTCTAGGTGTAGGTTTCTACATGCGGGTGAACACAACGCATGGGGCTTTAGCTTGTTGTTCGCAGGCAGCCTAATTGAGCCAAGTTCAAGTAGGCTTTTATTTTCATTTCAACCATATACAGTTTAGTACACAGTGAAACCAAACAACGTTTCTCTAGGACCAAGGTCCTACATAAAACATGAATTTAACATCATGATTGAACAAAAACTAACTAGCTAACTAAGTAGCCTAATTAGCTGCCTAGCTGTGACAAAACAGATTGACATTTTTAAGTCAACATAAAACTAAGTTCTATACAAAAAAAAGGAGACAATATAAAGTGCTCATGCTAATGTGCAAGCAAGAGTAACAAAGTCACAACGCGACAACATGACACATTTCATTACTTTGTGCTGATGACGTAATGAGTTGAGGTAGTGGGAGGAGAAATTCCAAGACACATTCCTTTGAAGTAGCAGCAAAGATCAAATAGTTTTGTGCATATAACAAGTAATTTCTATTGTGCAAAAGAGCAATTGCAGGTTGGTGTGAATCATTCATAGATGGTCGTTGATCAGTGTGTATAATCATAATCATATAATCATATAATCATAATAAGTTAGTATCTGTTCAGTCAGGTGGTGACAATTTGTTGGATGTCTTGTGAAAAGACGTTGTCGCACATTCTTGATGTGAGTGACTGAATGCATTGCTATCTTTTTCCAGATGGCAGTAGGGTGAAGAGTGAGTGTGATCTGTGTATCCAATCAGCCACATTGCAGATGGAACAATTCCCAAACCAGGCAGTGATGCAGCTGCTCAGGATGCTCTCGATAGTCCCTCTGTAGAAAGTGGTAAGAATCAGTTGTGGAAGCTGCGCCTTCCTCAGCCTTATCAGGAAGAGAAGATGTTTTTAATGCTTTCGTGTGCAAGGTGCTGGTATTGAGGGGCCGAGTGAGGTTCTCCTCCAGGTGGCCAATGAGGAATTTGGTGCTGTTGACGATCTCCACACAGGAGTTGATGTTCATCATAGAGTTGCCTCTCTGTGTCCTCCTTAAGTCCTCCTTTTGTTTTAGCAAAACAGGTTGTTGTGCCTACACCAGACCATTAGCAATTCCTCTCTTTGTGCTGACTCTTGGTTCTTGCTGATGAGACACATGGTTTCTCCCGACCGTCATGACGCTCTGCATGTCGAAGCGAGGAATGGAATGGAGCCGTCACTGTTACAGGCGGGTGACGGTGAGTTTCCTTTAGTCATGTCCTTTTGGTGGTGATGGCTTGTAAGCCCTGCCACATGTCACCACTCTCCCTGAACTGAATGAGCATTCTCTGGGTATGTGCACGCTTCGCCTCTCTATGGCCCCGGAAAGTTTGGCCCTTGCTGCTCTGATGGTGGAGTCTCAGGTCTTCACAAGTGCGCGCAAATCCAGTAAAGTTTCTGGTCGATCGTGAGATGATGTTCTTGGAGACAGCGACATCACAGTGTCACAGATTTACCATGCTAGGCCACAGTAAGTAATTCCTGCAACTCTGATTCTGACTCAGCTTATCATTGCTGTTCGCTGCAACCTTTGCAAAGAGACGCAAAGAATGAAAATCACCCAGGAATGAAAAGCACACAGACAAGGCTGAGGGGCAGTACGATGTGCTAAGTGATGAGCGTTCCGTAGTAGGCCACAGTATGTTTGTTGGAATGAATGGGTTACTCATGACACTTTGTCAAGCAGTTAGGGTCATAGGGTCTGAGCTATCTGAACCACCCACAACCACCACAAGCATGTGGACTTATTCTGCGGTATTCTCAAAGAGGTAGGGCCAACACTTCGACCCTCAGCCCCACAAAGAACCTAGGATGATCAATCTGCTCCCTGTAGGCCCCAATTTGGACACCGTCTACTCAGATGTTCTCAGAGCAAGAGCCCAAGGGTCTGAAAGTTCCCCAAAGAACTTCCTGATGCCAAGAAGGCCATATAAGAAACAAATAGCATTCATTTCTATTCATTTCGAAGATTTTTTAAATCAGCCTTTTAAAATAAAAAGAAGAAATTTATTTGAAAACAACGATGAGCAGGCCCAAGCACCTGTGCTACTGGCACCCGGGCGCACTGCACAACCTGTGTGACTTCTGAGCATGCTGAGACCCCTAAAACCCACTGGACAATTATGTCACTAAATCTGGCATAAGTTTAAGGAATCGTCGAGGTTGGACGTCTCTTTCTATGTGTTATTGCTAGTGATTGCTTGGTGACGACTGTAAGCGCAGGTGCTTGGGCCGGTCATCATTTGTGTAGGAGGCATAGGGTGTGTATAGGATGTGTACTGTGTGTAAGGCATGTGTAGGATGTGTGCTGTATGTGTAGGATAAGTAGTTTGTGTGTGCCAGTGTACTGTATGTAAGCTGTGTGTAGGATGTGTATTGTATGTGTAGGATAAGAGGTTTGTGTGTGTCTGTGTTTGTGTATAATGTGTGTGTGCATGTGTGTGTGAGTATATGTGTGTGTGTGGTATGTGTAGTGTGTGTAGTATGTGTGTGTTTGCGTGTGTCGTGTGTGTCTGTTTCGTCTGTGTGTGAAGTGGGTGTAGTGTGTGTTTAGGATATGTATGTAGCATGTCTGTGTGGGTGTGTCTATGTGTATGTGTTTAGTGTGTTGTGAGCTGTTGTGAGTATTTAGGATGTATAGTTAGTGTGTGTGTGTGTGTGTGTGTGTGTGTGTGTGTGCGTTTGTCAGTGTGTGTGTGTGTGTGTGTGTGTGTGTGTGTGTGTGTGTGCACGTTGTGTAATGTTTGTGTGTATTATAAGTTTGTAGTATGTATTTGTCTAGTGTGAATAGAATGTAGTGTGTGTGTGTGTGTGTGTGTGTGTGTGTGTGTGTGTGTGTGTGTGTGTGTGTGTGTGTGTGTGTGTGTGTGTGTGTGTGTGTGTGTGTGTGTGTGTGTGTGTCTGTGTGTGTGTGTGTGTGTGTGTGTATGTATGTAAGGGTTTGTTTGTGTGTGTCGTATGGGTGTGTGTGTGCAGTATGTTAAATATATCTTTCATGTTTGTAGTGTTTGTGTGTGTAGAAATGTGGTAATTAAATGAATACTTCTGGAATCACACCAACCTGCTTCATCGATGAGTGCTCCGCATACACATCCAGGCAATGGTCACATACAATACCTCTATCATTTTGTCCATCGAAAGCGGCCTGCTTAACTTAAAAGTCTTGAAGTGTGTTTGAGAGTGTATGTAGTATCTTTACTTGTATGCGTGAATTATGTGTGTTTATTAGTTTGAAGTATGGGTCTTTATTTGTGAAATGTGTTTAATGTCTGTGTGTGTGAGTGTGCGACATGTGTGAGTGTATTACATGTAATGTGTGTGTCTGTTTGTGTCTGACTTGCAAAATGCCCCAGATGTTTGAAACAAAATGTCTGTGATTTTATGTAGTGTGTGTGTCTCTGTGTGTGTGTCTGTATGTGAGTTTGTATGTATTTATGTGTTGTATGTTCGTAGGTGTGGCGTATGGAAGTATGTTTAATGTATGTTTAATGAGTGCTGCGCAAGCACATTCAGGCAACGATCACTTGTGCCTCTGTCAGTCACATACTATACCTCTATCATTTTGGCCACCAAAAGCGGCCTGCTCAACTGCTTAAACTGCTGAAGTGTATGTCGTGTATTTTTGCTTGTATGCGTAAATTATGTGTTTGTTTGTTTGAAGTATGGTATTTGTGCAATGTGTGCAATTTGTGTAATGTGTGTGTGTGTGTGTGTGTGTGTGTGTGTGTGTGTTTCTGATTGTGTGTGACTTGCAAAAGGGCCCATATGTTTGGAAAAACAGGTCAATTAAATAGAAATAAATAATAATTATACTTCTGCAATCACCCCAACCTCGCATCAACCCACACCATTTATGGTAGCTAGGCCACTCTGCCATAATGCCAATTAGATCAAGTGCGCGATTGCGCTTAATGATGTCTCAGGCCAAAGTAAATTGACCTACAGACATGACATAAAAAAGAAAATGAGAAGAGCTAAATAAATTTTTAAAATGATTGAATTGAAAGAAAAGTGAAAATCAAAGACATTCAACTGAATGTTATATTACAATCGATCTGTGAAATTTACTCAGACCTCTCTAACTGTTGAAAAGGCAGAAACACTGTTGTTCAACTTTAACTAATGGGAAAGCGGTTGTCTCACACAACTAAGGCAAAGTGATTTAAAATATACAAAAAGAGTTTATATGCAGTTTTTATGCTCAAAATGTCAAAAAGTGGATTAAAAAATGTTTTATTCAACATGAATGTCATAATATATAAAAGTGTTGGAAATGATCATTGATTTCACTATCATGCTTCTCATGATGAGATAAAGCGTTTGCTGTGTTCTTAGCGCTGTACAAGCTCAGGAAAGCGGTTTTCTCACACAATTAAGGCATGGTGATTTCAAATATACAAAAAGAGTTAATATGCAGTTTTTATGCTCAAAATGTCAAAAAGAATAACAAAACAATTGTTACTCAACATGAATGTCATATTGCATGAAAGTGTTGGAAATGATCATTCATTTCACTATCATACTTCTCATGATGAGATAAAGCGTTTGCTGTGTTCTTAGCGCTGTACAATCAGGAAAGCGGTTTTCTCACACAATTAAGGCATGGTGATTTAAAATATACAAAAAGAGTTTATATGCAGTTTTTATGCTCAAAATGTCAAAAAGAATAACAAAACAATTGTTACTCAACATGAATGTCATATTGCATGAAAGTGTTAGAAATGATCATTCATTTCACTATCATGCTTCTCATGATGAGATAAAGCGTTTGCTGTGTTCTTAGCGCTGTACAAGCTCAGGAAAGCGGTTTTCTCAAACAATTAAGGCATGGTGATTTAAAATATACAAAAAGAGTTTATATGCAGTTTTTATGCTCAAAATGTGAAAAAGAGGATTAAAAAATGTTTTATTCACCATGAATGTCATAATATATAAAAGTGTTGGAAATGATCATTCATTTCACTATCATGCTTCTCATGATGAGATAAAGCCTTTGCTGTGTTCTTAGCGCTGTACAAGCTCAGGAAAGCGGTTTTCTCACACAATTAAGGCATGGTGATTTCAAATATACAAAAAGAGTTTATATGCAGTTTTTATGCTCAAAATGTGAAAAAGAGGATTAAAAAATGTTTTATTCACCATGAATGTCATAATATATAAAAGTGTTGGAAATGATCATTCATTTCACTATCATGCTTCTCATGATGAGATAAAGCGTTTGCTGTGTTCTTAGCGCTGTACAAGCTCAGGAAAGCGGTTTTCTCACACAATTAAGGCATGGTGATTTAAAATATACAAAAAGAGTTTATATGCAGTTTTTATGCTCAAAATGTCAAAAAGAATAACAAAACAATTGTTACTCAACATGAATGTCATATTGCATGAAAGTGTTGGAAATGATCATTCATTTCACTATCATGCTTCTCATGATGAGATAAAGCGTTTGCTGTGTTCTTAGCGCTGTACAAGCTCAGGAAAGCGGTTTTCTCACACAATTAAGGCATGGTGATTTAAAATATACAAAAAGAGTTTATATGCAGTTTTTATGCTCAAAATGTCAAAAAGAATAACAAAACAATTGTTACTCAACATGAATGTCATATTGCATGAAAGTGTTGGAAATGATCATTCATTTCACTATCATGCTTCTCATGATGAGATAAAGCGTTTGCTGTGTTCTTAGCGCTGTACAAGCTCAGGAAAGCGGTTTTCTCACACAATTAAGGCATGGTGATTTAAAATATACAAAAAGAGTTTATATGCAGTTTTTATGCTCAAAATGTCAAAAAGAATAACAAAACAATTGTTACTCAACATGAATGTCATATTGCATGAAAGTGTTGGAAATTATCATTCCTTTCACTTTTATGCATCTGCTGCGTTCTTAGCCCTGCACACTCAAAAAAAATTATTAGTATAACTTAATATAATTATGATACACATTTCCACACATTTGAATTATGTTAGTTTAACTTAATCCATGTAAATGGAATTAACAATACGAAAATCCATCTTGGGCCAAAGAAACAAAAACATTTTTTGAACTATTTTCTTTTGAACTATTGCTTAACTATAAGCAAGTTTATCGCTTTACTATAAAATTGCTTTAGCTTGTACGCAATTTTATCTTGTTGAGCCAATTAATTTTAAGCACTTAATTTAGACAACTACATTAATATTGGTATGTTTGACCGAAAGGGAAGAAGATCTAGCTCGCCGGATTACTGAGCCGGCGCTTTGTTCCCAACTAGTGTGTCTACGTGTGTATTGTTTTCAATTTAAACACCAAATTAACTGCACCTGTGTTCCCTTGTGTGTCTTACTATTTATTTTTTATTTACTCGCCACCACGCCCCACCCCTCCGGGGACAGGTATGCAGAGGAATCCGGAGGGGTGCAAACGCTTTCATCTGGCCTGTGAGCTGTGTTTAGCGATTATCCGGAGATCACGGACAGGCAAAAGATCAGCTTTGTCACGCAACAGCTCACTGGGTCGGCCATGGACTGGGCCACAGCGGTCTGGAGCGCAGGCGGGATCGCCATGTCCAGCTATCACAAGTTTCTCAACTCATTCCGCACAGTGTTTGATCATCTGGACCATGGAAAGACGGGGGAACAACAAGTGCTGAGGGTAGAGAGGACAAGGTAATGCCACCGTGGAGAGTGGCTAGTGTGATTGCAGCTTGCTAGCCAGGTTCCGAGATACAGTGAGAGCACAGTGAGGCGAAGACTTTTGGAAGATGGCCTGGTGTCAAGAAGGGCAGCAAAGGAGCCACTTCTCTCCAAAAAAAAAAACATCAGGGACAGATGAGAACTGGGGCAAAGTCATATTCTCGGATGAAGCCTCTTTCCGATTGTTTGGGGCATCTGGAAAAAGGCTTGTCCAGTGAAGAAAAGGTGAGCGCTACCATCAGTCCTGTGTCATGCCAACAGTAAAGTATCCTGATGCTTCTCATCCGAGGGAGTGGGCTCACTCACAATTTTGCCCAAAAACACAGCCATGAATAAAGAATGGTACCAAAACACCCTCCAACTGCAACTTCTTCCAACAATCCAACAACAGTTGAAGTTGAATGGTGAAGAACAATGCACTTTCCATCATGATGGAGCACTGTGCCATAAGGCAAAAGTGATAACTAAGTGACTCGGGGACCAAAACGTTGAAATTTTGGGTCCATGGCCTGGAAACTCCCCAGATCTTAATCCCATTGAGAACTTGTGGTCAATCCTCAAGAGGCGGGTGGACAAACAAAAACCCACTATATTCTGACAAACTCCAAGAAGTGATTATGAAAGAATGGGTTGCCCAGAAGTCAGGATTTGGCCCAGAAGTTGAAGCATGCCCAGTCGAATTGCAGAGGTCCTGAAAAAGAAGAGCTAACGCTGCAAATACTCTTTGTATAAATGTCATGTAATTGTCGATAAAAGCCTTTGAAATGTATGAAGTGCTTGTAATTATATTTCAGTACATCACAGAAACAAAGATCTACAAGCAGTTTAGCAGCAAACTATGTGAAAACTAATATTTGTGTCATTCTCAAAACTTTTGTCCATGACTGTATGTTCCAACATCACCTTATAAGATTAATTATTTAAGTTATTAAAACTGGCATTAGAACATGAACAGAAAACTGCTGTATTTGCACACAACAATCGGTTAAAATGAAGAAACGATTCCTTACTAGCAATTTAATGTCATATGCAACTTTAATTTGTGTGATGTAATATATAACAAAGTTCAACAAGTATAAAATATCACACAGCTGCAAATAACAAAACTGTATCTACAGTAACTATAATGTTAAAGTAGACATGAATAATATGGCAACTTCATGACAATACTATACACAACACGGTATTACAAGTGAGTAATGATTCAAATGTTGTCACAGGCTCAATATAAATGCATAAAAATGTTAAAATCTCACCTGTCTGTCCAAACATGTTCTCACTTCTCTGTTTTTGATTTTCAAAAAATGGTGACCGTTGTGGTTTGTTCCTGTCTGAGGTCTTTCCAACTGCGCATGCGCAGATTTTACTCTCCTCCACAATGATCCTAGGATAGCATGATAAATCTGTCCATGTTCCTAGTCAAGACCCCATAGGCCAGAGTCTCACAACCCAAGAAACACCCACTGAAGCTTGAAACCAAGGAGGTACATTGTTACATAGGGCCTTTGAGGATACAACAAAGATTTAAATTCAGTTGCATGCCGGTCACACTTGGGCTGATGAAGAAACATCTCCTGTAGTTCACTCAAACTAGTCCTGTTCAGCACTCTGGCCGGGTCTGACGGTAGCAGCATCACAATGGGAATTCTGCATGTACGGTCAGGCGAGGAACATACCGTGAGTCCCAGGCCGGCACATCCTATACCCCGGTCTGTTTGTCCACCATGGACCTCTCTGAAAATGAAAACCAAGAAGTTGGCCCTGCAACCTTTAAAAAGAAGAAAAATAATAATTAAAAATTATGAAGTGAAAATGAAGAGCTGGCCCAAGCACCTGTGCCATCGCCACTTGGGCAAACCTCACAACCTGCGTGACTTTTCAGCATGCTAAGACCTCTTAAACAAATATTGACATGCATCATCATGGCTTGACGTTTGCACCATTGCTAGCTGTCATTCAATGTGGTCCGGGTTTCTTGGTGCCCATGACCACTTCACAACATGTGCCTTTTCAGGGCGCTAAGAAATCTTTAACAAATATGAGATGTTAAAGACATCGCAGTTTCTCTAAATGTCTTTGTGGTGTGCCATTGTTAGCTGTCACTCAATATGGGCCAGGTTTTGTGGGACTATAATGGCACACGTGATTAATCTGAGCAGGATGTTTGAGCAGGTCATCGTGTGTGGAGGACGCGTAGAATGTGAGACGGGTGTGTGTCTTTGTTGGCGCTTGTTTAGGATGTGTTCTGTCTGTAAAGGATAAGCAGATTGTGTGTGTGCTTCTCTGTGTAGGGTTTGTTGTTTCTATTTTAGACGTGTATTACGCGTCTGGTATGTGTGTTTGGGACTTGTGTTTTTAGTGAGCGTGTCTTTATTTGTGTGTTAGGCATATGCAATATTTTGTTTATGTGAGTGTAGGATGTGTAGTCTTTGTGTCTGTGGAAAATGCTTTTTATCAAATGTGTGTGTGTGTGTGGGGGGGTGGGGGGTCCTCTTGATGCATTTAAATTCCTTGAACTGCCCGACGTCGCTTTATTGCTGCCTTTTGCGAGAAGCCACACTTGTGGCACTGAAATGAAAAGAAGACCGGAGTGCTGTGATGTGCTAGTTGGTGAGCATTCGATAGTAAGCTGCAGTATGTTTGTGGAAATGCCTGGGTTACTTATGCCATCTTGTCGAGCAGATAGAGACCTAGGTCCTAAGCCATATCTGAACAAATCACAACCCCGTACCCCAGTGTTTTACAAAAAGTTGGACTTATATTACTCCTTGGATATTCTCAAGGAGGTAGGGCCAGAAACTGGCCACCTCCCCACAACAGAGATTTTAAAACTGCGTGATTAATCTGCCGCGTGCAGCCAATTTGTCTACCATCCACCCATGTTCGCAGAGAAAGCCTCCAAGGCCCAGACCCTCACCCAGAACAGTGGGTCTAGGAGTTCTCTCAAAGAACGATCGACTGAAAGTTGAAGGCAAAAGGTTATCGCTGCTGCCTTTGAAAATAAACAGAAGAAAAATGGTTAAAAGCAACAATGAGCATGCCTAAGGATGTGTTATCACAACCTTTGTACTGTCCAGCACATGAAGACCTCTTGAACAAATATAAAATAAGTTTAAGCCATCATCATGGCACTCAGTATGGGCCAGACACAGCGTTGGGCGATTTTGGTGGTAACGGTAATGGAGAAGGTACTTGAGCAGGGCATTGTTTGCGTTGGATGCTGATAATGTCTGATGTGAGTGAGATGTCTGTGTTTAATTTGTCTGTATGTGTGAGAGTGTGTGTTTGTATGTGTGAGAGTGTGGGACATGTACTGTATGTGAAGGATAATTAAATTGTGTGTGTTTGTGTGTGTGTGTGTGTGTGTGTGTGTGTGTGTGTTTGTGTGCGTGTGTGTGTGTGTGTCTATGTGTGCATGTGTGTGCTTGTCTGTGTCTTTTGCGGTTTTCTTAGCACTGTACGAGCGAAAACGGTTTTCACACACAACTAAGGCATGATGATGTTTTCATGCTCAAAATGTGAAAAAGAATGACAAAAAAAATTGTTATTCAAACATGTATGCCAAAATTCATTAATAGTTTTGGAAATTATTTCTTTTACTTTTAAAATTCTGAAATCTCATTTCCACGTCATGTGAAAGTTAATTCACACCCTTATGTTTTTACATACAGTTAAAAAGGAAGCAATGTTAAAATGAATGACATGGAGTTGCTAAATTAATAAATAGTGTTAATAAATGTGAAAGTTTCAATTTAATTTCAAATTTTATTTGTCAAATACACAGTCATACAGAACACGATATTCAGAGAAATGCTTTGACAACCGTGCATGACCCCAAGCATAAAAAAAGAAAAAAGGGTATTCAAACAAAGAATATGACTATAATAATAAATTAATAGAGTATGAATAAGAAAACCAGCAAATAAATATGTAATTAGAAAATAATAAAAATTATATAAATACAGAAACAGCTTTTTATTCGTAGTTTATAGAATAAAATAATGAGGATACCTTCAGTAAGCGGTGAGCAGGGACAGAAGAGAGGCAGCAAATACATGGGGAAATGGTAGTGTATCTACATACGACTCCCCCAATGCAGGTCGGAGGCCTGAGTACTTCTGATGGCGGGTCAGCCTAGGAATTACGTGGTGTGAGGTAATGTTTCTGTAGTGGAGAGACATAGCTAACTGGATCCCAGCATCCCAGCAATAGGCGTGCCACAATGTCTAGGTGTAGGTTTCTACATGCGGGTGAACACAACGCATGGGGCTTTAGCTTGTTGTTCGCAGGCAGCCTAATTGAGCCAAGTTCAAGTAGGCTTTTATTTTCATTTCAACCATATACAGTTTAGTACACAGTGAAACCAAACAACGTTTCTCTAGGACCAAGGTCCTACATAAAACATGAATTTAACATCATGATTGAACAAAAACTAACTAGCTAACTAAGTAGCCTAATTAGCTGCCTAGCTGTGACAAAACAGATTGACATTTTTAAGTCAACATAAAACTAAGTTCTATACAAAAAAAGGAGACAATATAAAGTGCTCATGCTAATGTGCAAGCAAGAGTAACAAAGTCACAACGCGACAACATGACACATTTCATTACTTTGTGCTGATGACGTAATGAGTTGAGGTAGTGGGAGGAGAAATTCCAAGACACATTCCTTTGAAGTAGCAGCAAAGATCAAATAGTTTTGTGCATATAACAAGTAATTTCTATTGTGCAAAAGAGCAATTGCAGGTTGGTGTGAATCATTCATAGATGGTCGTTGATCAGTGTGTATAATCATAATCATATAATCATATAATCATAATAAGTTAGTATCTGTTCAGTCAGGTGGTGACAATTTGTTGGATGTCTTGTGAAAAGACGTTGTCGCACATTCTTGATGTGAGTGACTGAATGCATTGCTATCTTTTTCCAGATGGCAGTAGGGTGAAGAGTGAGTGTGATCTGTGTATCCAATCAGCCACATTGCAGATGGAACAATTCCCAAACCAGGCAGTGATGCAGCTGCTCAGGATGCTCTCGATAGTCCCTCTGTAGAAAGTGGTAAGAATCAGTTGTGGAAGCTGCGCCTTCCTCAGCCTTATCAGGAAGAGAAGATGTTTTTAATGCTTTCGTGTGCAAGGTGCTGGTATTGAGGGGCCGAGTGAGGTTCTCCTCCAGGTGGCCAATGAGGAATTTGGTGCTGTTGACGATCTCCACACAGGAGTTGATGTTCATCATAGAGTTGCCTCTCTGTGTCCTCCTTAAGTCCTCCTTTTGTTTTAGCAAAACAGGTTGTTGTGCCTACACCAGACCATTAGCAATTCCTCTCTTTGTGCTGACTCTTGGTTCTTGCTGATGAGACACATGGTTTCTCCCGACCGTCATGACGCTCTGCATGTCGAAGCGAGGAATGGAATGGAGCCGTCACTGTTACAGGCGGGTGACGGTGAGTTTCCTTTAGTCATGTCCTTTTGGTGGTGATGGCTTGTAAGCCCTGCCACATGTCACCACTCTCCCTGAACTGAATGAGCATTCTCTGGGTATGTGCACGCTTCGCCTCTCTATGGCCCCGGAAAGTTTGGCCCTTGCTGCTCTGATGGTGGAGTCTCAGGTCTTCACAAGTGCGCGCAAATCCAGTAAAGTTTCTGGTCGATCGTGAGATGATGTTCTTGGAGACAGCGACATCACAGTGTCACAGATTTACCATGCTAGGCCACAGTAAGTAATTCCTGCAACTCTGATTCTGACTCAGCTTATCATTGCTGTTCGCTGCAACCTTTGCAAAGAGACGCAAAGAATGAAAATCACCCAGGAATGAAAAGCACACAGACAAGGCTGAGGGGCAGTACGATGTGCTAAGTGATGAGCGTTCCGTAGTAGGCCACAGTATGTTTGTTGGAATGAATGGGTTACTCATGACACTTTGTCAAGCAGTTAGGGTCATAGGGTCTGAGCTATCTGAACCACCCACAACCACCACAAGCATGTGGACTTATTCTGCGGTATTCTCAAAGAGGTAGGGCCAACACTTCGACCCTCAGCCCCACAAAGAACCTAGGATGATCAATCTGCTCCCTGTAGGCCCCAATTTGGACACCGTCTACTCAGATGTTCTCAGAGCAAGAGCCCAAGGGTCTGAAAGTTCCCCAAAGAACTTCCTGATGCCAAGAAGGCCATATAAGAAACAAATAGCATTCATTTCTATTCATTTCGAAGATTTTTTAAATCAGCCTTTTAAAATAAAAAGAAGAAATTTATTTGAAAACAACGATGAGCAGGCCCAAGCACCTGTGCTACTGGCACCCGGGCGCACTGCACAACCTGTGTGACTTCTGAGCATGCTGAGACCCCTAAAACCCACTGGACAATTATGTCACTAAATCTGGCATAAGTTTAAGGAATCGTCAAGGTTGGACGTCTCTTTCTATGTGTTATTGCTAGTGATTGCTTGGTGACGACTGTAAGCGCAGGTGCTTGGGCCGGTCATCATTTGTGTAGGAGGCATAGGGTGTGTATAGGATGTGTACTGTGTGTAAGGCATGTGTAGGATGTGTGCTGTATGTGTAGGATAAGTAGTTTGTGTGTGCCAGTGTACTGTATGTAAGCTGTGTGTAGGATGTGTATTGTATGTGTAGGATAAGAGGTTTGTGTGTGTCTGTGTTTGTGTATAATGTGTGTGTGCATGTGTGTGTGAGTATATGTGTGTGTGTGGTATGTGTAGTGTGTGTAGTATGTGTGTGTTTGCGTGTGTCGTGTGTGTCTGTTTCGTCTGTGTGTGAAGTGGGTGTAGTGTGTGTTTAGGATATGTATGTAGCATGTCTGTGTGGGTGTGTCTATGTGTATGTGTTTAGTGTGTTGTGAGCTGTTGTGAGTATTTAGGATGTATAGTTAGTGTGTGTGTGTGTGTGTGTGTGTGTGTGTGTGTGTGTGTGTGTGTGCGTTTGTCAGTGTGTGTGTGTGTGTGTGTGTGTGTGTGTCACGTTGTGTAATGTTTGTGTGTATTATAAGTTTGTAGTATGTATTTGTCTAGTGTGAATAGAATGTAGTGTGTGTGTGTGTGTGTGTGTGTGTGTGTGTGTGTGTGTGTGTGTGTGTGTGTGTGTGTGTGTGTGTGTGTGTGTGTGTGTGTGTGTGTGTGTGTGTGTGTGTGTGTGTGTGTGTGTATATGTATGTAAGGGTTTGTTTGTGTGTGTCGTATGGGTGTGTGTGTGCAGTATGTTAAATATATCTTTCATGTTTGTAGTGTTTGTGTGTGTAGAAATGTGGTAATTAAATGAATACTTCTGGAATCACACCAACCTGCTTCATCGATGAGTGCTCCGCATACACATCCAGGCAATGGTCACATACAATACCTCTATCATTTTGTCCATCGAAAGCGGCCTGCTTAACTTAAAAGTCTTGAAGTGTGTTTGAGAGTGTATGTAGTATCTTTACTTGTATGCGTGAATTATGTGTGTTTATTAGTTTGAAGTATGGGTCTTTATTTGTGAAATGTGTTTAATGTCTGTGTGTGTGAGTGTGCGACATGTGTGAGTGTATTACATGTAATGTGTGTGTCTGTTTGTGTCTGACTTGCAAAATGCCCCAGATGTTTGAAACAAAATGTCTGTGATTTTATGTAGTGTGTGTGTCTCTGTGTGTGTGTCTGTATGTGAGTTTGTATGTATTTATGTGTTGTATGTTCGTAGGTGTGGCGTATGGAAGTATGTTTAATGTATGTTTAATGAGTGCTGCGCAAGCACATTCAGGCAACGATCACTTGTGCCTCTGTCAGTCACATACTATACCTCTATCATTTTGGCCACCAAAAGCGGCCTGCTCAACTGCTTAAACTGCTGAAGTGTATGTCGTGTATTTTTGCTTGTATGCGTAAATTATGTGTTTGTTTGTTTGAAGTATGGGTATGTATTTGTGCAATGTGTGCAATTTGTGTAATGTGTGTGTGTGTGTGTGTGTGTGTGTGTGTGTTTCTGATTGTGTGTGACTTGCAAAAGGGCCCATATGTTTGGAAAAACAGGTCAATTAAATAGAAATAAATAATAATTATACTTCTGCAATCACCCCAACCTCGCATCAACCCACACCATTTATGGTAGCTAGGCCACTCTGCCATAATGCCAATTAGATCAAGTGCGCGATTGCGCTTAATGATGTCTCAGGCCAAAGTAAATTGACCTACAGACATGACATAAAAAAGAAAATGAGAAGAGCTAAATAAATTTTTAAAATGATTGAATTGAAAGAAAAGTGAAAATCAAAGACATTCAACTGAATGTTATATTACAATCGATCTGTGAAATTTACTCAGACCTCTCTAACTGTTGAAAAGGCAGAAACACTGTTGTTCAACTTTAACTAATGGGAAAGCGGTTGTCTCACACAACTAAGGCAAAGTGATTTAAAATATACAAAAAGAGTTTATATGCAGTTTTTATGCTCAAAATGTCAAAAAGTGGATTAAAAAATGTTTTATTCAACATGAATGTCATAATATATAAAAGTGTTGGAAATGATCATTGATTTCACTATCATGCTTCTCATGATGAGATAAAGCGTTTGCTGTGTTCTTAGCGCTGTACAAGCTCAGGAAAGCGGTTTTCTCACACAATTAAGGCATGGTGATTTCAAATATACAAAAAGAGTTAATATGCAGTTTTTATGCTCAAAATGTCAAAAAGAATAACAAAACAATTGTTACTCAACATGAATGTCATATTGCATGAAAGTGTTGGAAATGATCATTCATTTCACTATCATGCTTCTCATGATGAGATAAAGCGTTTGCTGTGTTCTTAGCGCTGTACAAGCTCAGGAAAGCGGTTTTCTCACACAATTAAGGCATGGTGATTTAAAATATACAAAAAGAGTTTATATGCAGTTTTTATGCTCAAAATGTCAAAAAGGGGATAAAAAAATGTTTTATTCAACATGAATGTCATAATATATCAAAGTGTTGGAAATGATCATTCATTTCACTATCATGCTTCTCATGATGAGATAAATCGTTTGCTGTGTTCTTAGCGCTGTACAAGTTCAGGAAAGCGGTTTTCTCACACAATTAAGGCATGGTGATTTCAAATATACAAAAAGAGTTTATATGCAGTTATTATGCTCAAAATGTCAAAAAGAATAACAAAACAATTGTTACTCAACATGAAAGTCATATTGCATGAAAGAGTTGTAAATGATCATTCATTTCTCTATAATGCTTCTCATGATGAGATAAAGCGTTTGCTGTGTTCTTAGCGCTGTACAAGCTCAGGAAAGCGGTTTTCTCACACAATTAGGCATGGTGATTTAAAATATACAAAAAGAGTTTATATGCAGTTTTTATGCTCAAAATGTCAAAAAGAATAACAAAACAATTGTTACTCAACATGAATGTCATATTGCATGAAAGTGTTGGAAATTATCATTCCTTTCACTTTTATGCATCTGCTGCGTTCTTAGCCCTGCACACTCAAAAAAATTATTAGTATAACTTAATATAATTATGATACACATTTCCACACATTTGAATTATGTTAGTTTAACTTAATCCATGTAAATGGAATTAACAATACGAAAATCCATCTTGGGCCAAAGAAACAAACATTTTTTGAACTATTTTCTTTTGAACTATTGCTTAACTATAAGCAAGTTTATCGCTTTACTATAAAATTGCTTTAGCTTGTACGCAATTTTATCTTGTTGAGCCAATTAATTTTAAGCACTTAATTTAGACAACTACATTAATATTGGTATGTTTGACCGAAAGGGAAGAAGATCTAGCTCGCCGGATTACTGAGCCGGCGCTTTGTTCCCAACTAGTGTGTCTACGTGTGTATTGTTTTCAATTTAAACACCAAATTAACTGCACCTGTGTTCCCTTGTGTGTCTTACTATTTATTTTTTATTTACTCGCCACCACGCCCCACCCCTCCGGGGACAGGTATGCAGAGGAATCCGGAGGGGTGCAAACGCTTTCATCTGGCCTGTGAGCTGTGTTTAGCGATTATCCGGAGATCACGGACAGGCAAAAGATCAGCTTTGTCACGCAACAGCTCACTGGGTCGGCCATGGACTGGGCCACAGCGGTCTGGAGCGCAGGCGGGATCGCCATGTCCAGCTATCACAAGTTTCTCATCTCATTCCGCACAGTGTTTGATCATCTGGACCATGGAAAGACGGGGGAACAACAAGTGCTGAGGGTAGAGAGGACAAGGTAATGCCACCGTGGAGAGTGGCTAGTGGGATTGCAGCTTGCTAGCCAGGTTCCGAGATACAGTGAGAGCACAGTGAGGCGAAGACTTTTGGAAGATGGCCTGGTGTCAAGAAGGGCAGCAAAGGAGCCACTTCTCTCCAAAAAAAAAAAAACATCAGGGACAGATGAGAACTGGGGCAAAGTCCTATTCTCGGATGAAGCCTCTTTCCGATTGTTTGGGGCATCTGGAAAAAGGCTTGTCCAGTGAAGAAAAGGTGAGCGCTACCATCAGTCCTGTGTCATGCCAACAGTAAAGTATCCTGAGACCATACATGTGTGGGGTTGCTTCTCATCCGAGGGAGTGGGCTCACTCACAATTTTGCCCAAAAACACAGCCATGAATAAAGAATGGTACCAAAACACCCTCCAACTGCAACTTCTTCCAACAATCCAACAACAGTTGAAGTTGAATGGTGAAGAACAATGCACTTTCCATCATGATGGAGCACTGTGCCATAAGGCAAAAGTGATAACTAAGTGACTCGGGGACCAAAACGTTGAAATTTTGGGTCCATGGCCTGGAAACTCCCCAGATCTTAATCCCATTGAGAACTTGTGGTCAATCCTCAAGAGGCGGGTGGACAAACAAAAACCCACTATATTCTGACAAACTCCAAGAAGTGATTATGAAAGAATGGGTTGCCCAGAAGTCAGGATTTGGCCCAGAAGTTGAAGCATGCCCAGTCGAATTGCAGAGGTCCTGAAAAAGAAGAGCTAACGCTGCAAATACTCTTTGTATAAATGTCATGTAATTGTCGATAAAAGCCTTTGAAATGTATGAAGTGCTTGTAATTATATTTCAGTACATCACAGAAACAAAGATCTACAAGCAGTTTAGCAGCAAACTATGTGAAAACTAATATTTGTGTCATTCTCAAAACTTTTGTCCATGACTGTATGTTCCAACATCACCTTATAAGATTAATTATTTAAGTTATTAAAACTGGCATTAGAACATGAACAGAAAACTGCTGTATTTGCACACAACAATCGGTTAAAATGAAGAAACGATTCCTTACTAGCAATTTAATGTCATATGCAACTTTAATTTGTGTGATGTAATATATAACAAAGTTCAACAAGTATAAAATATCACACAGCTGCAAATAACAAAACTGTATCTACAGTAACTATAATGTTAAAGTAGACATGAATAATATGGCAACTTCATGACAATACTATACACAACACGGTATTACAAGTGAGTAATGATTCAAATGTTGTCACAGGCTCAATATAAATGCATAAAAATGTTAAAATCTCACCTGTCTGTCCAAACATGTTCTCACTTCTCTGTTTTTGATTTTCAAAAAATGGTGACCGTTGTGGTTTGTTCCTGTCTGAGGTCTTTCCAACTGCGCATGCGCAGATTTTACTCTCCTCCACAATGATCCTAGGATAGCATGATAAATCTGTCCATGTTCCTAGTCAAGACCCCATAGGCCAGAGTCTCACAACCCAAGAAACACCCACTGAAGCTTGAAACCAAGGAGGTACATTGTTACATAGGGCCTTTGAGGATACAACAAAGATTTAAATTCAGTTGCATGCCGGTCACACTTGGGCTGATGAAGAAACATCTCCTGTAGTTCACTCAAACTAGTCCTGTTCAGCACTCTGGCCGGGTCTGACGGTAGCAGCATCACAATGGGAATTCTGCATGTACGGTCAGGCAAGGAACATACCGTGAGTCCCAGGCCGGCACATCCTATACCCCGGTCTGTTTGTCCACCATGGACCTCTCTGAAAATGAAAACCAAGAAGTTGGCCCTGCAACCTTTAAAAAGAAGAAAAATAATAATTAAAAATTATGAAGTGAAAATGAAGAGCTGGCCCAAGCACCTGTGCCATTGCCACTTGGGCAAACCTCACAACCTGCGTGACTTTTCAGCATGCTAAGACCTCTTAAACAAATATGACATGCATCATCATGGCTTGACGTTTGCACCATTGCTAGCTGTCATTCAATGTGGTCCGGGTTTCTTGGTGCCCATGACCACTTCACAACATGTGCCTTTTCAGGGCGCTAAGAAATCTTTAACAAATATGAGATGTTAAAGACATCGCAGTTTCTCTAAATGTCTTTGTGGTGTGCCATTGTTAGCTGTCACTCAATATGGGCCAGGTTTTGTGGGACTATAATGGCACACGTGATTAATCTGAGCAGGATGTTTGAGCAGGTCATCGTGTGTGGAGGACGCGTAGAATGTGAGACGGGTGTGTGTCTTTGTTGGCGCTTGTTTAGGATGTGTTCTGTCTGTAAAGGATAAGCAGATTGTGTGTGTGCTTCTCTGTGTAGGGGTTGTTGTTTCTATTTTAGACGTGTATTACGCGTCTGGTATGTGTGTTTGGGACTTGTGTTTTTAGTGAGCGTGTCTTTATTTGTGTGTTAGGCATATGCAATATTTTGTTTATGTGAGTGTAGGATGTGTAGTCTTTGTGTCTGTGGAAAATGCTTTTTATCAAATGTGTGTGTGTGTGTGGGGGGGGGGGTCCTCTTGATGCATTTAAATTCCTTGAACTGCCCGACGTCGCTTTATTGCTGCCTTTTGCGAGAAGCCACACTTGTGGCACTGAAATGAAAAGAAGACCGGAGTGCTGTGATGTGCTAGTTGGTGAGCATTCGATAGTAAGCTGCAGTATGTTTGTGGAAATGCCTGGGTTACTTATGCCATCTTGTCGAGCAGATAGAGACCTAGGTCCTAAGCCATATCTGAACAAATCACAACCCCGTACCCCAGTGTTTTACAAAAAGTTGGACTTATATTACTCCTTGGATATTCTCAAGGAGGTAGGGCCAGAAACTGGCCACCTCCCCACAACAGAGATTTTAAAACTGCGTGATTAATCTGCCGCGTGCAGCCAATTTGTCTACCATCCACCCATGTTCGCAGAGAAAGCCTCCAAGGCCCAGACCCTCACCCAGAACAGTGGGTCTAGGAGTTCTCTCAAAGAACGATCGACTGAAAGTTGAAGGCAAAAGGTTATCGCTGCTGCCTTTGAAAATAAACAGAAGAAAAATGGTTAAAAGCAACAATGAGCATGCCTAAGGATGTGTTATCACAACCTTTGTACTGTCCAGCACATGAAGACCTCTTGAACAAATATAAAATAAGTTTAAGCCATCATCATGGCACTCAGTATGGGCCAGACACAGCGTTGGGCGATTTTGGCGGTAACGGTAATGGAGAAGGTACTTGAGCAGGGCATTGTTTGCGTTGGATGCTGATAATGTCTGATGTGAGTGAGATGTCTGTGTTTAATTTGTCTGTGTGTGTGAGAGTGTGTGTTTGTATGTGTGAGAGTGTGGGACATGTACTGTATGTGAAGGATAATTAAATTGTGTGTGTTTGTGTGTGTGTGTGTGTGTGT